>CAJINV010000001.1:16465191-16501155 GCA_905178155.1 Amoebophrya sp. A120
AAGGATTCATGGGAACGAACGCTTTTTCTGCGTCGCTTTAACGGCCTGCTGGGATGAGAGATAGAGGGAGAGAGGTGCTAGAGCACATAGATCAAATGAAGGCGCGAAGGAGTAAGGACCTTTGGGTAAAAACCTCATGGTCAGTTACTCATCATCAAAGTACTGGGCCGTATTTTTTTCTTGAGTTGCCTTGCGGACTGGCTGCTGGAAAAGAACCTTTTGAATTGAAGAGTTTCGATGTTTCCTTGCTTCCTCATCTCCAGCACAAAGTCTAGTAGCTTTGCCCCTGCCGTGCATGCGATAGGAGCATTAAACTATTTTACGTAAAAGTGTAGTAACAGTAGTGCAGACATTGCTGTCGTTCTTTTCACTCTAGCACCAACTGAACAGATCGGTACAGGAAGTGACTAGACATCTGTGTTTTTTTTTGTTGTGCTGGTGCAAGAACAATCTTCGGTCACTCTTTCTTTGTTCCTGCAATACAAGATTTTTTTTCGTTTTTGGCGGAAGCATACGAATTCCCTTTTTCTTGCTGTCGAGGCTCCTTTTCTTCATTTCGTTCATTGCAATGAAGCACATGTGGAACAAAGATAGAGTAGTTTAGGCACGCCTGTTAGCAAATATTATTGGGATGTAGAAGCGAGAGCGACGAGACATGCGCAAAGAAATCACACAGGAGCACCTTTTCCATTTTACACCTTTTCGGCACACATAAAAGTCGCTCACTTATTCGCTTTTTGTCCAGAGGACCAGATCACAAATCACTTGCAAAAAACGGCAAAGCACAGCGAAAATGTTGAGCTCCAACCCGGCAGGTGAGATTGAGCCTACAGCCTCGCGCGCCACCTCTGTCGCAAGTGCTGCGGAGGCGCCTGCAACTTTCGGACTGGAGGTCCTGGACTTGCGTGGGAAGCAGCTATGTCTCGAACCGCGCTCGTGGATCGCTGCAACAACTACGAAGAAGCAAGTAAAGCAGGCCATTGCAAAGGCTTGGCTGCTCTCCGAACGCAATACGGAAAAGAAGCGTAGCTGTTTTTGGGGGCGCGTTTTCGTCTTCCCCACGGGCGCTGAAATGGCTCAGCAGTGCAGCGTAGGAAGTCTCGACGTAGTGCAGGACGAGGAAAACTTCGCCGATTGGTGGCAGGGCCTGCAGGAGGAGGACAAGGAAGAGCAGACGACAAAGCCATCCCTCACATTCTTCGTACGCTACCGCAAAACCTTCGGGAGCCGCGAGGAACTAGATGTTGCGCTCCGTCCTTATTTGGAGGAAGGAAACGGCGACGGAACCCGAAGTGCGGAGCAACAGGCGAAAATTGAAGAAAGCGAGCAAGTCTATGGAAAGATCATTACGTGGGACGTAAGTGGTGTGAAAAATTTGCGGGAATTGTTTCAATATCAGACCGAGTTTAATCTTGACATCCGCGGTTGGGACGTTTCCGGTGCGGAATGTATGAGATATATGTTCTACGACGCGTGCCGATTCAACCAGCCGGTAGAGGATTGGGATGTTGGCAACGTGGAAGACATGACCGGAATGTTCTGCGGTGCGGAGGATTTCAACCAGCCCCTCGCCTCTTGGAACGTCAGCAACGTGGAAGACATGCGCTGGATGTTTTCGCTCGCGCTAACGTTCAACCAGCCGCTCGCATCTTGGGACGTCAGCAACGTGAAAGACATGTCGGGGATGTTCAACAGCGCACGGAATTTCAACGAGCCCCTCGCCTCTTGGAACGTCAGCAACGTGCGCAGCATGGGGTCGATGCTCTATGGTGCGCTGAATTTCAACCAGCCCCTCGCCTCTTGGAACGTCAGCAACGTGCGCGACATGAGTTCGATGCTCAGTCAAGCACTGAATTTCAACCAGCCCCTCGCCTCTTGGAATGTCAGCGGCGTGGAAGACATGGAGTTCATGTTTGTGAGCGCGCAAAGGTTCAGCCAGCCACTTGCATCTTGGAACGTCAGCAACGTGCGCAGCATGAGGTATATGTTCCAAGGCGCCACAGAGTTCAGCTATCCGCTGGACAGCTGGCAGGTGCAGGCGGGTACCAATCTCGACGGCATCACTTGCGGCGCCTCCTCCTACACACACGGGCTGCCGCAGAGGGTCCTTGACGATGCT
This sequence comes from Amoebophrya sp. A120, assembly GCA_905178155.1. Classification (NCBI taxonomy): domain Eukaryota; class Dinophyceae; order Syndiniales; family Amoebophryaceae; genus Amoebophrya; species Amoebophrya sp. A120. Next base: position 16,467,311 of record CAJINV010000001.1, read on the forward strand.
GGCAACATCATCACCGAGGCAGTGCAAGTGGATTCGGATAGCGATTTTGAAGCCGAGGACGAGGGCACCAGCGACAGCGACGGCGATTCAGGTATGTCTGAGCTTTGGTTGCCCTGCTTCATCATGGCTCCAGAGCCAAAATCTAATGAAGGCTTGCAATCAGTAGTTTCTCTTCTCTGCAGATATCATTTCGATGAAATTTTCGCAGGTAGTCATGTCGACGGCGATGAAGAGGAGGAAGATGCCGAATCCCACTTAGATTCCGAGGGGCTGCAGGAAGATGCTGGACTTGAGTAGGATTCCAATCGCGAGGAACAAAACAGAGTCAGGATTTCACACGTGGGCCTTCTTGTCACAGCAAACGTTCAGAATGGCCGCTCTATTTGATAGGAGGGCACCAAGAGGGCGTCTTGCGTTGAAGCAAGCAGGTATCCTCCTAGGCTTGCTAGACTTGATGCCAAGTGCAGCTTTCGAACGTGGCACCAGTATGCTTTCGTCATTTTTCTGCGCGCGAAACCGAAATAGTATGCCAATCCCGATGGTCAAATATTAAATAAAACAGGTGTCATCAACTACTTACTACATCTATTTTCTTCTTTCCCTATTTCTAGTGGACCACGGGCGCGTTGGAAGTTAAATCCGCGAGTTCCTGTGTATTTGGAAGTGACGGATCGAGACGCCGAGACCTTCCCTTGCAAACTACACAGTTTCTAGCAAAACGCCATCGCCGCACTCCGAATTATGGAGGTATACTATCGCCATGCAGTTGATATCCTTTAGCGTTGGCGGGCAAATGCAAATCCGCATGACCAGTCAACGGCCACGATTTAGGTTAATTGTAGATTTTTAGGCATTACAACTTGGCTGCTTGTTGTTCAATTAGCGTATCATCTCTATCTGTAAATAAACTCTAACTACAGGTACGAGAGCAGAGGTGTTGTTATGCAGCAGGTGCAGTATCTTGGAGATCGTGAACGACGAATTGATTGAGAAGCATCATCAAGTAATGTACGACGAGCATCCGGAAAATCGCACCCGCTCTAAAGTTTGAATTAAAAGAATGCGCGATGTCATATTACATACATAAGTTTAAGTACTCATACATGAAAATGGAATACATAGAAGTGAAGAGATACCGAATCGCTCGAGGCCGTCGAGACCAAATGGCTGCACAGCAACAAAGTTTCGTAGTGTAAATGCATACCGCGGTATCCAACAATCTGCACTGTACAGCCAACAAATGAATTGTCGCAGCATGGCGCCACTATCAGAGCATGATCGACCACTCCCGGCCTTGCGTACATTGCAACAGCATCCTCGTACAAGAGTAGTGCTCTGTGGTCATATCGTTGCTTATAAAGTCAAACAAGAGATACGACATTTTTACTATCATGAGTTTCTCCTTCTCCACCTCCTCCTGTACAAGCCTTTTGTTTCGAAGTAGCATCAAATTTCCAAATTAGACATATTCCACATAAAAGCAGTATTTATGTATTTTGCACAGAACTGCCATGAGTGTGTTGTGTGGCTTCAAGAGAGACGCTCTGTGCGAGAGTTTCACAGTGTTCACGCATCACAGGCGTAGGAGATGATCTCTTCTGAAGTTGATCCAGTGCTCGATAAAAATAACTTCGCTGTCATCTGCAATTGCTTCGCATCATCAAAGATCCATCGGGCAGGGAATAAAGGAGAACTCCCTCCGGGAAAGGTAGCCTCAACTTTGGATAGCCACGGCGCAAGCTGCAGCTGTCCGCGCCGAGATCAGGCAATTGTGCATGTGGAGCTCGTCTTCATCTTGTTGTTTCAAGAAGCTCCAACTCCATATGGTATTAGTAATTTTTCTCAACAACTACGAACTGCTACCTTTTTGGAAGAAGTGCGTCGAGTGGTATTAAAAACGTACAATGTTTCTCACAAAAATTCAAAGTCTCCGCTGCAAGAGGATAAAGTCTTCATTTTGCTTCTTCACCCCAGAGGACACGAAAGGCACCTTCCGTTTCGCACAGAAAAATGTCGTTGCTTCGTCCCAATTTGGTTTCGCAAGTAATTTTTGCGTGACGTCGAGCGGGTTGTCGTGTCTACTCTATCGACTTGTTCACTGATCCTGCTAAATTCTTTTTCCCCTGAAGTAGACCATCGATGGAAAATGAAAAAGCGCGAGGACAGGAATCCCCGCCTTTATGTCTTCTTTCATCTCACGTCGACGTCGACCGACTCGTCTAGCAGTGGTGGAGCAACCAATAACCAGCAGCACCTCAAGAAGCGCATCCATGGTGTAGCCTTTATTGCTGTGTCCGCGTAGTTGCTGTTGGAAAATGCTACTTGTTCATCTACTGTTCTCCGTGGTCGTTCCTCGACGCAAGGATCTTCAATACCACGAGGAGGATTTTTGCAGTCAGTTGTAGAAACACAAGATTTACTTACTTCCTGGAACGATCAGTTTCGTCCCCTGGGTGCTGGCAAAGTAGTTCTTGCACAGTAGGCTGTAGTTGTGAGCAGTCGGTCTGATGATGTGCACCAGCTGCTGCTGCTGCTGTGTAGAAGTGTTATTTCCCCACATTTGAAGAGTTCGTCTGCCCCTCTTCCTGCCGCACCAAACAATTCAACTCCAGGCCGTCTAACGTATCCTGTGCAAAAGTATCGCACTCGTGTAAATGCATTACAAATTTCCTCAGCATGAGAGATAAAATTTGTAATGCTGATTTACCGTAACATGGACATGCTGATTGGATTCTTCGGGACTTCTCGGACGTACCAGACATGGACATCCCGACCTGCGTCGGGCCGGTTTGCGAAGCAAAAGTAGACAGCTTTGCTTGCTGTGCGCGGCTCTGTCGGTCAATGCCGGAAGACACCTGCCAAGGCTACGCCTACGAGCCGACTTCGTTCTTCTCTCGTCGCTCGATAGAGAGCGGTGCCATGCAGGATCATGCGACTCCCACCGCCGCCGATGGTGCCGACGATGTCGCGACTAACATCGGTGGTGCCACTGCGGCGACTAACACCGTTGGTGCCACTGGGGCGACTAACACCGTTGGTGCCACTGGGGACACTAGTGAGCCCGCTACGACTACCGTCGCAGACGATGCCCCCGACGAAATCGTGCTTGACAAATTCCGTCCCTGCGATCCACCTCTGGAGTGCCTCAAAGAGGTTTGTTGCGTTCCTGAGAGCCAGAAAACCGCGAAACCAGTTGTGAACGCAATATTGATGACTGACGACGAAGGGGAAGAGGGGGCAACCAATGATACAAACAGCACCGTGCCGGAAGGAGGTTTCGCAATCGCAAGTGGCGTTCTTGCCGCTGCTGGTATTGCCGTCGCTGCTGTTGCCGCTAATCCGGAGCTTATGGCAGATAGAAAAGCGCGCCCATGGTTGACAAAGTTTGTTTTTCGCTCGGGGTTTGTCATGTAAGAGACGCTTGCGCATTTCTAAGCGTTGCTATGGGCCACGCTTTCACCTCAGTGCAAGTTCGTGTCTTGCACTTAAAATATCTGTAGGAGAACTGAGTCTTTTTGCTACGCGACACGGGCGCGCGTTTCCGTCGGATAGGTTTTGCGGCTGGTGTGTTGGCTGTTAGGTGACGCCGTGAATACGCTACCGAAGGCTTGGGGCGGAGGCATGGAATCTTTGTCCTATCACATGATGGGAGAAGTGCTCGACTCCGTGAAAATGCTTTCAGAGTAGGCCAGTGAGAAAAATACCGCAATACCTATGTGAAGTGCAAAGCGTTGCTTGACTTCGTTCACGTTTACCACTGACTGTTTACTTGGTTACAGTGTCAGTCGGTCCATGTAGAGTCGATTCGAGTTCAGCGACCGCATTTCTCTGTCGTCTGTACCGTTGCTACTTTCCGTTTTTTGAATATGGCAAACGATCTTGACAAGGTGAAGATCTCCGATCGCACGCACTTCTCTGTGGGTCTCTCTGGAATACCGGATCCGAAAATATGGCTTGCGCACACATGTCTTGACGCAGCAGCCTGAGAGAAATTTCGGCTGCGACTTCTCTCTCTGTTTATTTTGCGAAATTGTGTGAAGACTGGCCCGAAGAGAATGCAAATTGGAAAGAGTTCTGCGTTGTTTTGATATGCAATAACTCTTGAAGTGCGAGAGCTTGAATTGGCGCCACAGTATAACTCGCAAGACAAACAGTATTTGCGGCGCAGGTGCAGTAGGTCGGTTTACCTCGATAAATGTTGCAGAGGCCTTTGAAAACTTGATGACGGAGGAGTTGTGCGACAGTGCCTACCCCGGTGCGCGACCTTCTCCTTGGCTTGTCCCGAAGTAGCGCAGCCACCTCAAATCCGATTCTGGACAACGAGAGCGGTTCCGCGCGAGGTGTTTCTGGCACTGGAAGTAGCGATCATGTGGAAGAAGAAACAGTTCCTGGTCCCTCAACATCCACTGGGACTGCTGGCGCAGCGGGCAGTGATATTCAATCTAGTCACGATGAGGTCGTTGCTGCTCCGCAAACTTCAGCTTCGAATCCAGCAGCAGCTGCAGGAGGTAGTGTTAGCCAAGAGCCGCGTCCGCAACCAGGTTCTAGCGCCCCTTCCGGGGGAGCTTCATCCGGACTGGATTCGACTGGCGATGGCGGGGAAGTTGTTCTGTCTAATACCGGAGATTCTCCCACACCTGGCACTGGAGGAGACGTCGGACGACTGGGAGAACATGGAGGCGATGTGAGTCCGCCTGTCCCTGATGCTCCAGCACGGGGAAGGCGTGGTGTGGAGGACGATGTCCCTTCTATCGGGACAAGCAGGTCGCTGTCGCCACCAGGCGGACGTCGCCACGACCGCGACGCATCTCCAGATCCGGGTGCCCGTCGCGGCGCGGCTACGGGCGGTGGTGGCGATGACGATAATCACAGCAGTGCAGATGATGGTACGAGAAATTGTGATGGTGACGCCCATTCGTCGGTTTGCGGTTATGACGACCTATTTCGAAGGAATGAAGACGATTTTGGAAACGCGGGCTCATCTTCTTCCCAGGATGGGAAAGAAGATGATCAACACGAACAAGGAGTTGGCAGCGCGTCTGAAAATGCGCCCGAGCAGCCGACGTCGGAGACCGGGCGCGGAGAAGAGGACCTCCACCGTAACGCGGCCTCGCCCGCTGGTGCAGCCAATGACAACCGATCAAAACAAGACACTGCTTTCGGCCCTCTTGCCGCAGAGGGCTCAAGCTCCGCAAGCTCATCTTCGGCACGGCAGGATGCGGCAGGTGGTGTCAGGCAGATTGCTGCCACTGCGCAAGCACAACAAGAAGACGGCAGGTCTCTCGAAAGCCGCACGGCCAGTTGCGAAGACCTCTACTTGGATGTTCTTCGCGAAAGAGTAGGCAAAAGCAAGCCGCGCGATTATTGGAACACAACTGTGGACTTGGGAGCGGACTATTTGCAAAAATTCCAAGAACAAGTTGAGAGACCGCGAGAAGAGGGCGGGAAACGGGTTGCGCCGGATGAAACCGACTGGAGCGTATTAAAGATAGATACTTTGTAGTCACGCTCTTGCATTTTCTTTCGAAGCACATTAGGATATAGAATTGAGTACTGGCGTGGCTACGTTTAATTTTGACGGCAAGTTTTGTTCTACGCGTCTAGTATCAGGAGGAGGAAAAGCAGAAGCTACGTCGATGTACTGTATTAGCCTGTTGATGATATGCAGAACGAAGGCGGCCGCAAGGGCCTCTACTTTTGACATTCATCAACTGGATATTATTTACAACACCCCAGGTGCGACTTCTCATGACCATGGTGAGAGAAACGTGCAATCCTGCTACGGTGTACGAGACGTCTGGCAGTCTTTCTCTGACAATTCCCGCCCTGTATGACTCTGATAAGCTCAAGACTGGATGTCACAAAAGCGACAAAGCGTTTTTTCGAGAAGTGCTGGATTTTTTCCACGAACAGTCTGTGAGAAAGAAACCACGGAAGCCAGGTAAGAGTCCGAAGACCCGAAGTGTTGTAATTTGGAACCCGCCAGTGGCCCATGCATTTTTCCGGTACAATGGGAAGACGGAGGATGATACATGTGCTTATGTGGCCCCTGCGGAGTTTGCGAGGCCTGTGAACATGGCAAGGAATCGGCGACACCGCAACGTGTTAGAAGCGAGGTGCCGTCTGGGTATGGCAACGGAACTGCTCTTCCAGAACTCGTCAAGACTTTACAGTTCGCTGAAATTTCCGATTAAGCATGGTACGTCTAGTGTGGTGGATGGCTGTTTTATACCGTGGTCAATTTGAAAAATCTGTCTCTGTTTCTGTTGATTGGCTGTATTTTTTTGACACATACGACTAGCGGAATCTTGTGTACATGTCATGTTCATATTACGCCATTCGGGTTTTGCTGCACAGGTCGCGTCCCGCGATTGATCCGTGAAGCGCTCTCTATTTGCAGTCCGATTACACCCACACACTCTATGAATGTTCTTTAGCGCTCGTGATCAAAAAGTTAAGCGGCTGTAAGGGTCATTCAGTGCAAAAAAAATCTGCTTCAGGTTATTGCCTAAGTCCGGAGTTGCAGGAAGACTACCTACGGAACCTGTTTGTTAGCCGTGATCCCTTAAACGAGGATTGGTATCCACTTTTCCGGAAAATGTTCCGCAAATTCGCTCGCAAGTGGCGCGGAGGTTCCGATGGAAAAAGCCTGTGCTGGTCCTATGATCAGTTTCAGTGGGATTGGAGGACATTCCATGCGAAGCGTCTCCGAAATCTTGCGAAGTACCGGAAAAATCCGTACTTTCGCGCAGAACCTCTCCCGAAAATGTTGGCGGAGGATCCAGAACTTTATCTCGTTTCGCGGCCAACGAAGATCGATTACGACTTCGCGGACATCGAAGATTCTCCTACACCTGGCGCTGAAGAAGACGTAGGACGACTGGGAGAACATGGACGCGATGTGGATCCACCTGTTCCTCATCCTCCAGCACCGGGCAGGCGAGATGCGGACACACTGCTACACAATGGCACCGGAGGCGGAGGTTGCTACAACCGCTCCCCATCTCCCGATTCGGATGCCTGTCGCGGCGTGGCTGCAACAGGCGATGGCGCTGACGATAGAGGCACGCACCCCCCACCACCGCTACCATACTATTGGATCGGACACGGACCAGGTGCCCTCAGCCGTTCCCCATCTCCTGATTCGGATGCCCCTCGCGGCGTGGCTGCAGCAGGCGATGGTGATGACGATAGAGGCACCCGCATATCTGGAAGTGAGAGTGGCGCCGACAAGAGGGGTCAGTTCTTTTCTCTGCTACCGTCAGTCGCTTCGTCAGTCTCTGAGCATCATCAGGCTGTAGTTCGGCGGCCTCTGAGCAGCCCACCTGCGTTCGGCGGTAGTTCGTCTAGTTCCGCGGCATACATCGCTCCTTCGCAGGGAGCAAGGCAAACGGCGGCCGTGATCGATAAAGCGACCACGCGAGTCCGAGCCCGACGCCGGCGCCACGAGTCCGACTCCGACTCCGACGATGATTTGCCGTTGGATGAAGAAGCAGAAGCGAAGGCAGTGGCTTCTGGCGTTGCGACGGTGCAAATGCGGGAAGGATACGGTGCAGAGAGTTGTGAAAATCTGTTTCTTGAGGTTCTTCGCGAACAGATAGGGGACAAGACGCCGCGTGACTTCTGGAATGTGGATGTAGATCTGGGGCGTGACCGGCTACGGGAGGCAAATGACGCGATCATCGCGTCATTTGTCTCCCGTAGCCGGTCATATTCAGCAAATCATCGGATGAAGGGATTTGCTGACGTTTTCCCTGCTGCCCGCTGGAAAGTATCTTTCTATTAAAAGAACGATCAGCATCAAGAGTTTCTTATACTTTTGAAACAATCTGGTAGACTAACGACCGCCAGTGCCAGTCGGTCTTACATTTTTAAAATCGCCATTGGAAAACCTTGAACACTTCACCTGTAGTGATGTCGTGCGTTGTGTACTATGAGTCGCGATGGATTCTTTTTCTCACAAACTTGCGTCTATCAAATTGATTCCAGGTCTCCACCATTTTCGCGATGATGCCCTTCTGTCACATCGATGTGGCGTCGGGAAACATGGAATACCAGTATGACCAGTGGCCAGCGCGTGAGGAAATGGTTTACGATTCGGAACGCTTGAGCACTGGGTGCGTTCGCGAGGATAAGGAATTTTTTAAGAAGGTATGGGACTTCTTTCACGAAAAACGGAGTGCCGGGACTGTTTTCACGAAAAACGGAGTAACCGAAGTCGAGTCCGCGGTTGTAGTTTGGGACGACCCGCTGGTCTACCGCAACGGTGGCCCGAGCCTCCACGATGCCGCTGCTCTAATCAGTACCGACACGGAAACCTACCGCAGTTTAAGAGAGCAGCGCTGCCGCATCGGTATGGTGACGGAGCACCTGTTCCAAGCTGACGTCCAAATAGAGGAGTTCATGGCGCGGTTCCTTATCGAGCCCTATGGTATCACTTGCACAGACATATCAACCTGTGATGGATCTGGAACCTTTTTTTCTACAAATTCTCAGCGAACTAGTAATATGGCATACATTGATTCAAAATTCTTGATGAGTTTCTCCAATAGGAAAACCAAAAATCTCTAAGCTCCATTGAAATCGCAATTATGGGATGCGCTTTTTGTCTCCTTACCAGCAATTGTTTGCAAAAATAGTGCCATAAGTATTTACAATTCAGTGGCGTTCATTGCGTTTTTTCACAGGTTATTGTCTCAGCACCGAATCGCCGAAGGAGCTGAATGAAGAGGAACCGAAGTGGCCCGAGGCCGTTCGTGGACGAATGCGAGATCAACCTCGGTTAATGTTAACCGACGTCCCTGCTGTGCAGCCTAGATGGCACGCGTATTTCCAACTGGACTTCGAAGACAGAGCGGCTTTCTGGCGGCAGAACTCCGACGCCCGGAGCCCGGAGTGGACGTATCGCCATTTCCGGTGGTGTTGGACTAGGGCACGGTCGAAGTCCGTTCCCCACAAGGGCGAAAACCCATTTGCCTTTGCGAGTAGAGAGTCGCAACGGATGTATCCGGGCTTCAATCCTCGAGACGCGAAATGGGTCGAAAAATTCCAGGCAGTTCTGCAGGACATCAAGCTACCGAGGATAATCGACTACCGGGACTAGGACCCGTGGTATCGGAAAAAGATGAGAGTGAAGCAAGTGCAAGTGCAACAAAGTGACGGCCCCGGATTATCCTAGTGATGCACTTCACAATGCTCAAGTCTCGAACCAAGAAATCAATCGTGATCTCACTTCTACAGCGCCGACAATCAGAGCTCTTAGGCCTAGAGTGGAGTAGAAGCAAGTGCAAGTCTTCGACCTTGTCGGACTTCCGGTTTGTTCTTCTAGCTTTTCGCAAAAATGAGAAAATGGCTCTGTTGCAAAAGCAATATACGCAATGGGCGAAGACAACGGGACCTGTGAGTCGGCTGCTTCTTGAGGAGGATGCGAAACAACTTCTCGACGGTTCGATAAAAATGCGCTTGGAGTTGTGCCGGTCCGAAGAAGTGATAACGATCCATTGTGCACGACATAAACGCGCCTCTACCGTACTTACTTACTTCTTCTCCCTCCCACGCCAGCTTCGTCCGCTCGAAGAAGAGCAACACGGCTTCCGGCTACGGTTGCAGAATCAACATGATCATGGTCGTTCCTGCACTCTATGTATGAGCACCCCAAAGAACCCTTGAAATCGCCGTTTCAGCATGTAGGAGGAAGATGGACATTATGGGTTGCACAGTTCTATTCTCAAAATACTACCTGCTCCGATAGAGTTCAAGTGCGATGAGATCAACATCAACTACGTCAATGTCAGTCTGGTCCTGGTGATCCATTTCCAACATAGCGCACCACCGGCTGGCAGTTTATGGTGTCGAAGATATGATACACATCTTGACATGCAAAAATCGCACTATTGTGCCGAGGCTCTCACGATGAACACTAATTCGCAAAAGTCAAAATCGAGAACCATTTTTCACTTCTCATCGCCCAAACACCTGATCTTGCTTAGGAAAATCATCTGCTTCTTCTCGCGACCTGAAATTAAAACCGCTTCAATCATGGAAAATCAATCTTCTCGTTGTATATAGTCGTTTTGTCGGATCGCCTCTCGTCGTCGTGGCATCGTCTCAGAATGTTAATATATAAAACAAATCGTTTTACTTTCAAAATCGCTTCAGGCACGGGCAGTTGTGGTTGCGGTATATTGGCGACCATTGTTTCAGTACGTAGACATAGCCCTAGATAATTCCTCCATGAGACTGCCTTTGACAGCCGGCAACGTGTCTCGAGTTTAGTGTATGATGACTAGCACAACTTGGAAGCCCTTTTGTAGTCACAACTCGACATTGCTTTATCGATTTACGGGGAGAGAATCTACAGAAAAGAAACCGCTTTCACTTTTAACTGTTTCATTTTTCCAAATATGATAAGTAGACGCCGGAGCACAAAAAATTTTGTACACTCAGCATCCACACCACCAGTTTCAGTTTCAGCGCGCAATAAATTCATAGATGAAAACTGCTCTGCGACTTTTCATCTTTAGAAAGGAATGTATTTGTACAATTGAACCCACGGACACGTCGCATGGAGCAGTTGTGTCTACCTTCAATTCGAGGAGAGGCCAACACTAAACCCGCGCGGAGCACAAACTTGTTGCTCATCTGAAGGCGTTTTTACAATTTCGCAGTCGCGGGTGGAGATCCGAAAAACACGACAACAGGCTGAAAGACGCATCCCGGACGAGCAGTTCTCTTAACGAAGGTCGCATTTTTGCGCATGCAGTTGTAGTATCTAATCTGCCCCGAAAAGGGTTTGTGACTATTGTTGCTTTCGACGAGTAAAAGTTGTATAATAAGTAACGGCAGAACATCGACATCGACAAACGGAGCGACACCCCTTTATTTTTACCTAAAAGCCAGTGACTTTTGCTGTTCCCTCTGACTGTGGCGCAACCTGGAGCTGTACCCTATGGGCGACCGGCGCAACCACCATTTCGAGCCCAACGACAATCCCCCACGACCCGCGATTCCATCTGACCAACGTAATTTTAACCCTCACCATCCAGATCCGCACGGTGGCATACAGCCTCCATGTGGAGCTACTAATGCCGGCCGCGACTTAGCAGAGCCGGGTAACAAGAATAGACGCTTCGAAAATAACCGTGCGCGCTTCGTCCAAGAAGAGCATGACGTACCCAGCTACCCTTTACCCGTCGCTCCGGTTCCCACGCAAGCAACGTCGGCGTTGCATACTGCGACCACATTCGATTTCGAACCGAAAGTTTGTCATGCACCGGCCGCAAATGCGGGAGCCGACGTGGGACAACATACACCGGGAGAAGGTGTTCGAGAAAACGCAGCCTATGAGTGGCAAGCGGCACGAGATGTGGTTGGCGGGCCACGTGACCCTCGCGCCCATGAACGAAATAACGCGACGTCGTACGACGGCACAGTGAACACCACTCTGTGCTCCGCCGGTAATTATGGAAGCTCGTACTACCAGGAGCAAAACGACGCCAGGAGGCCAGCAGCGACAAGCACGATTGAAGATGATGTAGCGATATTAAGAAGCGATGTAGGTGGTGGAGCTCCTCCTGCGCGGCGCCCTGGCCGCGGCCAAGTGCAAATCCGGCCTGCGGCGACACGAGATGACCAATTTTCGTCCTACAATCCGAACAGGGAGACCGAGAGCTCTTATTCCGTGGCTGCTCCCAGGGTCAGACATGTTGACCATGCGGGCCTCACTGATGCCTATCGCGACAACAGGCACGATTCCCGCACAGCCAGAGGGCGGCTGGAAAACAGAGAAACCAGTTTCGAAAGCAATGCCGACTGCGAAAACGGTGACACACAGCCCGCCGCACCGCAGGAGCGACACCAAAATGCTGGCCAGAACGACCAGCAGCCTCAAGGACTGCAAGACTTCGTCTACCAGGCGGATTTGCCAAAGGTTGCTGTGGTTGGCATATCAAACGGTAAGAACGAGTTACAGCGAAACGTGGAGCCAGTGCTTCACCAGAAGGAAGAGGCTCAGCTTCTAGCTGAAGCGGAGAATTATGGACGTCGCGGTTTTCATATCAGAAATCCTCGTGACACTACCAGCTCTGGAGGGTGCAGCCGCGACATCAAGGCCGACAACCGCAACAACGCGCCAGTCGCCCCGGAGGACTCTGCGCCGACAGCTCCCAGACGCGCGGATCAAAAGGTCGAGACTTCTCCCGCGCCTGATGGCATCCTCCGCGGTGTTTCCGATCGCCGTTCTTATGCTGAAGTTCCTGGCGATGCGAGTCCTGCGAACAACATAAATGCGCAGAACCAACATGCGCCTGATGCTATAGTTTCTACCTCCGCGGCATGCAGCACGATCCCCGTCTACGGGCGCCACAACGCCCCTTTTCTCAACTCCCCGAGCGACCTACCGGAGTATTTCAACGACGAGGACTGCCGGACTTCGTACCAGGAAAATGATTCGTTACTCTCCACGGCTGCGTTCATCCAGCGGAAAAACATCGCTGTGACCGCCACCGCCCGCGTTGGCCCCGGCATGGTCATCTGCATGGGCGAACAGGTGGTTGACAACCATCACGTGGACTTCAACAAGCCGACTTTATTGCTCGAAGTTGTGAAGCGGATCGGGAAGGGCGGGTCGGCGGAGGTGTTCGAGTGCGTGGATTTGCGAACTTGTGTGGTAGACGGAGGATCGACTACGACGGCTTCGGGCAGTCGTGGCAACAATTATAGCTGCAATTACGAGGACGCGTCGCGAAGTGGTCGCTTTCAAAGCAGCAGCAAAGGTCGCGACAGGGAGATGAAATCTTCTCCGTTACCCGCCACCCGATATGCGTTGAAAGTCGTTTACGCTCGGGACGCGAGGCAAATGCGTTCGTTTGCCATGGAGGTAAACTGGCTCCGGGCTTTACGGGACAAAAATCGCGCGAGCGCAGGGGGCAATGGCAATGCCAGCCACAACGCGGACGAGCTGCGGGTAGTAAAGATGATCGGGGAAGCGAAATTTTTTCCGAAAGACCTGGTGATCCACATTTTGCTGGAATTCGCGGACTGTGGTATGGAAGGGAAGCGTTTGTGTTGGTTTGAGTCATAATGTATTTTTGTGATGCGGAATGAAACATGGACAAGATGCAGCAGTGGGGGAAGTTTACTCCTAATTTCTCATGCGAGTGAACCCGCAGGCGCAACTGGATGCAATTTTCAATATATCAATTTTTGTACCGCATCTGCACTACAACTAGAACTGGTTGTTCAGCAACTGAAGCACCTTCTTTCCCCTCCCATACCCAACCTTCATTCCTTCCTCCGGAAAAACTACGAAATCTTCTCGATTTACGACATCCGCAACCTCTGGCGCGACATGGTCGCGGGCGTCGCGGCCATCCACAGTCTCGGGTTGATCCACTTTGATCTCAAACCCGCGAATTTCCTCATCGTGGACAACATCGTGAAGGTCTCTGATTTCGGCCTCGCGAGAGGGATCAATAAAGACGAGGGAATCACCCATGTCTCCCGCGATCGCCAGTGCGGCACGCCGCGCTACATGCCACCTGAGGCGTTCTATCAGCCGGATGAGGGATCGGCGAGTTTGAAAATGCGGCCAGCCGCTGACGTTTGGGCTTTGGGGATCATCCTCTACCAGTTATTGTACGGTCGGGCGCCGTACGAGCATTTAGAGGGGTGCGGGATGCGGGCGCAGTTCGCCGTGGCGGATTCCCGGGTCCGGATTTTGTACTCGAAATCTCGGCGGTGGGAGCAGCAAGACGCGGCGTTATTCGGCCATCTGGTGTCTCTGCTACAGGTCACGCTGCGGTGGCGTTGGGAAAGGCGGTGGGACGCACAGACGGTGCTGAAGTATTTGGAAATGGGAGATGAGCAGTACGATGCGAATGTTCAGCCATGCCAAGCGACCATCAAGAGAAAGAATCAAAAGCTGCTGAAAATGCCGAAAAACCTTGTCAATGAAGAAGACACGAAGGGAAAAACGACGAAATGGGAGGGCCATCGGCTGTCAGACATTTACGAAGAGGAATTTATCGAGCAAACGTCGTTGCCGTTGCTGGCGAAACAAGAGATGAACTACTCCTGCAACCCGACTTCTCTCGGCGCTACGGGTGCGGAGCAAGCAGAGCTATTGGCACGACGACAGGACGGACTTGGAAACCTGGATGATGGCGGCGGCGCTACGGGCCAAATCGAGAAGGAGGTGCTGGAGTCAGGTGGTGAAGAAAAGAAAATGAGAAGCGACAAAAATATCCGAGATTTCGCAAATGAAGTAGCAGCAGAACACGAGCCAGAGCTGGCATCGTCCTCGGAGGAAGAGCATGAGTTGGATGAAAATGCTGAGAAAGGTTTGGCATTGATGATGTCGCAGCAGCAGCAGCAGGTGCAAGGCGCCGCTTCCGAAGATTTTGCTTTGGAAAACAACAAAACAGCATCGCTAACTTCTGCAACACAAATCTTCGACACCGGGCAGCGAGACACGACACCAAGTTTTGCACGTGACGATAATGAGGAACCGTCGCAAGAAGAAAAATTTCATTCCATGACAGAAGATCCCTCTTCATCATCGACATCTTCCACTCTATCTCCTTGCGCCGCTTTCCTGGCCTCATCGCTCTCAACCATCATCATCACCATCATCGCTGTTTGTCTTCTCGCGGGCGCTACGGGCTTGGCAGTCCATATGGGCAACGTGAGCGAGGGGAACAAACAGAAAGCAGAGCTGGGATCTTCAGGGGACGGTGATGAGTATCCGTTTGGCGGCTTCGGCGGCGGGCATAAGCCGAACATTTTAGTCCCGACGAGAATCTTCAACGGGGATGGAGGTGGGGGTGGGGGAGGCGGGGGTGGTGGCACTTCACCTGGAGGGAATTCCAGCGGTCGTCCACCAACAGGTCTAGGAAATGATGGTCTGGGCGGGAATTCTTTGCAGCAACCAGTTCCTCCTGCGAGTTCTTCATCGGGCGTGGTGAGCCTCTTCCCCCCGGGACCTGTTTCCCGAGCAGAGTTTCTAGCGCCGGCGAAACCAAAACCAAAACCTGCAGCGCCGACGGGTGGTGCGGCAGCGCCAAAACCAGCACCGGTTGCTTCCGGTTCTGCTACACCGGTTGCAGCTTCTGCTGCACAGGTTGCAGCTTCTGCCTCCGCCAGCCCACCAACAGTGCTTCCCGCTGCGACGGTGCCAGCTCAACCGGCAGTTCCTGTTGAACCGAGTGCAGCAAATCTTCAATCACCTACAACTGTAGCTGACCCGGAAGCTCAAGCAGGTCAAGCAACACCTGAAGCTGATCCGGCATCGGCTGCCCCGTCTGGTGCGTCATCATCTCCTGTGGAAGGTGGCGGGGCAGATGATGCAAGTGCCCTCGCAGCGCACGAAACAACAAGCAGCGACTCAAACCAGTCAGCACGGCAAACGCCTGAAGGCAGCGAACACGAAGGTGCGCAAACTGATGAAGCTTCTCGTCAGGCGCAACAAGAGAACAGCCCAGCAGCTGCTAGTTCAGCTCCACAGCTGGAGGAACAGCAAAGGGAACTATCTTCGCGAACTGAAACGCAGGCAGGTGGTGGTAGTTCTGAACAATCGTCCTCCACTGGAGATACTATCGGTTTGGCAAGTGCTGGAGCTGACCCGTCTGCAGCAGGATGTACTACGGGCAGTAGTGTTAGCGATCCCGGTCCTTCCGCTTCAGCGTCGAATCTGAGCCATGACGGCGGTGTGGATCAGCTTGCTCGGGTTCCTGCTTCAGACACAGTGAACGGAGATCAAAACCCGCGGGAACAACGTCAAGGTCCCGAAGGTAGTTTATCCTCCGCTAGTGCCAGTACGACGAGTCCACCCCGTCCGCCCCAGGATGGTGGCAGCAGCGATGGTGCCGTGCCTGCAGCGCAAGAGGGAACTGGTGTTGGAGCAAGCGGCTCAGCATCACAAATTGGCTTGTCTGAAAGCGTATTCAGAGGGGAACAAAGTGCGACACCGCGCTCACGAAGTCTGAGCCCTCCAGGTTCGATTTCACGAAGGTCATTTCGCACAGCGAGTCCCGAAAGACGCGGAGATACAGGATCAGGAGGTGTGCCGTCCGATGTTACAGCAGGAGGAGCTGCTGGTGCTGCAGCCCCGACCGGCGGAAACCCACCGCAGCCAGGTGCGGCAGCGCGGGACGGCGGCAGTGGCGCAAAAGCGACATTTGAGAGGACCGGCACTCCAAATCCCGGAAGTACCGCTTCTGGTGGAGGCAGCTCTAGCGCTTCATCCTCTTCCATTGTCACTATTCCTGGCGCAGCAACTGTCAGTGGAAGTCCAGCGATACGCCCTCCGCCAACGAGGCTAGCCGAGTTACAGGTGGCGTCGCTGGAGGAGCGGCAAACGGAGACGGTGAGCTGTGAGGACCTGTTTGTGGAATTTCTCGAAGAGAAGCTGCAAACTGTCGAGAACGGAGCGATGGCGGGATACAAACCGAAGGACTTCTGGAACGCTACTGTAGATCAAGGTCATACGCAGGGAAACAGAAGAGCGCTTGTCGCACTCCCATCCGCGTCAATATAATACTTTAGCATGATGAGCTAAAAATCATTTTCATTGTGAACCAATGCTCAGCCTGTATTCGTAACACAGCAGGGTATTCGCGGTCGCACAACAACCTGACGTGAGCTTTTTTCGATTGTCGTGCGGCAGGGTTTCATAATTGTTCTGTAGCAAGATGAGTCTGAGGCCAAGAAAGAGCCCATTTCATGATTTTGGCGCGGCGACGACTGTTTCTCCGCATAGGCGAGGATCTTTTGGGGACGACTAATGAGACACTCGCCAACATTTTGCCGCCGTTGGGTGCACTTGATGGACACACATGGAAGGTATTGTGAGTATCGATAGATTAAGTATTGGCAAGCAAACGTGCTGCGTTTTTGCCGTGCTGAGCAGTTTACCTTCGCGTTTAGTGTTGTTTACTACAAGGTGCACACGCAGGATCGTGTCTTGCGTACTTTCTGCTGACCATGAAGTTGTGAACGACGAAGACACAAAGCCTCTTCCATATGTATGCATGTATGAAGTGAAACTCGAATCAATGTCTGAAAAACGACTTGACTTACAACTTTACGTACGAATACACAGATCTTAACGATTATGGCGCTGATGCCGTACTGCTATGCCGATATCGCGACTGTCCGAATCATGTACGGAAGACTTCTAAAACCAGCGATGCAGGACTATAGTTCAGAGCGGTTGAGCACGGGATGCGTGCGGGGCGATAAGGGGTTCTTTGCTGCGGTATGGGACTTTTTTCACGAGCCTCTCAGAACGCGTCCCACTGAAGAAGCTGTGGCCAATGCTCTGGGAAGCATTGCTACCGAGCCAATCCAGCGGCAGGGCGATAAAGTGGTGGTTTGGGACGATCCAGCCATCTTCAGAAATCCTGCCTACCGTGCCGAATCGGATAGTATGAAGCGCAAGCAAGGCGAAGGCGACCTGGTTCAGTCTTGAGTTAATATACAACAAGCTTTGCATGAACGTCAACGTGATCGGCATTACTCTAACTGAGAATCCCTGGGGAGGTAAAAGCGCAAATGTAGCAACGCACACAAAAAGAACCCAAGTGTAGCTTCATGAGGCTAAAATTCTTGGCAACATAAACATTCATGTGTGTTCATTGATTCAAGTGCACCAGCACTTGAGATCTTTGTGTGATTCTCTGCAACTCTGGACACAGGCATCATACGCCTTATCTGCCCATCGCGATAGAGCACCCGTTAGCCCGGCAGTCACGACAGCAGCGGTGCCGCATTGGTATGGTTGCGGAGTACCTGTTTCAGGCCTCAACTGTGGTTTCCTGCTACTCTGCGATCTTTTTTCGCGTTCCCTACGGTACGTTTTCAATTTGTTGGTCCTTCTCCTCAACGCACGAAATTTGTCTTGATTAATGAGATTTTCTGCCATGACCAAGGACGCAGACATGACAGTGATTTCGCTCCTTTGGTAAAGAAATTTCTGATTGTGATTTTCGATCTGTCTTCCCATTTTCAAAAATAAATGGTGAACAGGTTATTGCCTGAATACGAGACCGAAGTTGCAGCTTCAGCAAAATTGGCCAGAGCGCGTTCTTGCTGAGAGGATTCGCACACCCGAGGATGAATCACCGATACCGCCGGACTGGCATCACAAATTTCAACTCGACTTTTACCGACGTGCAGATTTTTGGCGCGCGCGGTCAAATGGTATTGGGCCGGAGTGGAGTTATCGCCACTTTCGATGGAAGTGGTTAATAAATCAGTGGTTCGCAATACCAGGATCGCGAAACGGGCTCGACAGATTGATTTTTCACTCGGCGGGTACGGGTAGGGATCCGGATCCGGTTTCGGGAAGCGACTGCCCCGTCCGCGACCTTTATCATGATTTTCACCCCAGAGAACTCAGCAGCGAGCTCCGTGAAATTTTTGAAGAATTGCCGACAGAGCCGATCAACGTTAACGTCAGGGAGATTGAGGAGTCATCTGACCCTGGTTCCTCTTCTTCTGATGATGAATCTCCATGATAATCAATTTATTCGTTGCAGCGACCAAGGCTATAATTTTCTCGAGTTATAGTATGGCTATACCAGGGCAACCGGTGCTAGCGCCGTTCCTTGCGTAATATCGACTCTTTTCCGATAATAATAATAGTACTGAAAATGTTGGCGAACAATGAGGTAGCCCTTGTCTTCATGGCTTTCCTATACCATAAGGATAATGTAATATCGTCAATATCATTCGAGCCCGCGATGCCGATGCTAGGGACGCAACGATGTGAAAGCAGATGAAAGCGCCACCACGAATGCCAAAGCCAATGATTGGTGTAGGAGTGGCAACGGCAAAAACAGCCGGGGCCGGGCGTGTACTTAGATAATTCATTGGATCTTTTAAAACTAAGAGCAACTCAGATTTCGGGATCTGAAAGCCGCTGTTTATCATCATGCTAGGTGATCTTCATAGTTCTGTCGCCCCCGCGGCGTAAATGATACATGATAATAATATCAGATCCGACTACAAAATTAAAGATATTGTTGCTTTTGTCTCAACCATAGAGTCCGTTGGCTGCATATATGAATCTTCTGGATTCGCTTTCTCGAAGATCGAGCGTTTTTTCCAGCAGGTCATCGTCAATTATATCAACAGAAATCCTAAGACACGTGACAGAGCATTTTAATTTCTACTAGGCTATTTGATGAGGTAAGCTTCAGCCACAGTTTGATGTTGGCCCAGCCTTTGTATAATAGAACGTCTTCGATCTTTATGTGTGTGAAATCTGTACGATAGCTGTAGACCGAACCGAACGTAACAACAGAATAGTCTCCCTACATCTCTATATCTCTCTGACCGGGCAAATCAAATACTTTTTGTTAAATCTTGAACTTGACTGTACATGTATTGTTGTAGCTGTAGGATGTGAATGATATACAATCTCTACCTAGTATGTGTATTTTCTGTATGGCCACCGTATGTATTTTGCCTCATGACTACTCCGGTGGCATTCCTACGCGATTTCATTCAGCAACGGCACGTCACGGTAGTGGCAAGGTGAAGCTTTAATAACCGGTTTTCGTCGAAGCCAATCTGTCCGCCAGGCACGTCTTGTTGTGCGACGAACAGTCCGTGCACTTGGGTTGTACTGCTTTCGAAGCTCCGATTTTGGTGAACGAATCGACCATGCCAGTGGCGCGTTGCACTTTGTGGGAGAAGATGGTGGCATTGGCTTTATTGCTGCTCCCGTCGCTGATGCAACTTTATTATTGCGATGCTCGCGAATATGCCACGGCAGGGAAGCCGCCAATCCTGTATTTGAACATCCTCTCGGGGGATGATCTGCTTCCAAAGTCCAAGCGAGAAGCGCCGCAAGGCGAGAAATGCGACGCGGACTCATCCCAAGCTGGCTGCCGCGCGAGTACGACTTCTCTCGAACAGGCGAGTCGAGATGCAGGTATGGAAGTCGGTGCTTGTAGTGATATTGATAGTGAAACAGGCTGCGTCAGTGAGTTTTAAGGAAAAGAAGACGGACAACGTCGACAAGAAGAATTTATTGAACTTGAACAAAAACTTCCGCAGGTATCACATCGCACCCTCCTGTGTCCACACGAAATCCGGCAGGGAGCAGCAATGATGAAATATTGCCGCGTTTCCGATCACGGACGAAGAGCCATGGGTCGAGGCACGACGGAAAGGCGTCTACACTACGTGAAGTTCTGACGAAGAAACGTCGAAAGCATAAGCAGCGGGCCTGCATGAAAGGCGAACAAGCCAATGCAGGCGAGAATCGACTTCCTACCGCTAATCCCACGGATGCTGCAGTGCAACACCAAGAAGAAGGAGAACACAAACATGCAGCTCCGCGTGCCTCAAGGCCGGAGTCGAAGCTGAATTTGTTGGATAGCATCAGAAATTCGGAGGACGGGTTGATGTTTTCGGGCAGTAATGTTCTTAACGACAGGAAAAGTGACGGAATTCTAAGTTTTCTCTCTCCGAAGGACGTGGCTTCAATGTTTATGGTAAATAAGTTGCATTCGAATACCGACGAATTTGGTACAAAAGTAGCGTCTGCTGCTGCCGTCCAAGCTGAGCAAGACCGCTCCCTGGAAAGCCGAACCGAAAACTGCGAAGATTTATTTCTTGAGGTGGTGCGGGAGCGGATTGGAAACAGAAAGCCGCGGGACTATTGGAATCCCCAGGTCGATGGCCATTCTGATTTCTTGGCGAAGTTCCAGAATCGTGTGGAACCGAGAAGAAGGAAACAGATTGCCAGCGAGACCGACTGGAGCGTAATTACCTGTTTGTTGCACATGACCAATCCAACGCTATGTCCACTCGATAGAAGCAGAATTGGAGATCTCGCCCATAATTTACCCTGTTTACTTCCTTTGAAAAAGTCACACGCTCCGAATCTAAAATTTGAATAGGTACTGTTGTTGATGTCGATGGCGGCCGAGACCTGTAGTCCCCTCAGATCCTACAGCACCAGCGAAAACGGGTCCGCGACCTTGCAGGATAGGTACGCGTCGGAGAACCTTCAAAAGGGTTGCCATGCGGGTGACAAGGATTTTTTTCGCGAGGTTTTGGACTTTTTCCACGCGAAAGTTTCACGGTTGGATCGTACGTCCGAGAGGGGAAGACATGTTGTAATTTGGAATCCCCCGCAGGAGGCCAATGGATTCAATGGAACTTTGGCTGCGCGGGCAATCGCGAGTAATCCCAATCGGGACCTCTTGGATAGCAGATGTCGACTTGCAATGGCAACGGAGCTCCTCTTTCAGAGACACGCGGTTGTCTACGACACACCCTTTTTCTTCGTGAAGCATGGTATATATTTGTTTGCTCGCTCACTATCTTCATCCCCCACCCTAAACAGCTAGGAAAAATGCCTCACTGGTGATTTATCATTCCAAGTGCATTTTATTTTGATTACTCCTAGGAGCGATTCCCTCATCGCGCCGAACGACGTCTGCAAATGCGACATAGCTTCATGCTGGTCGTTGCAGAATGGTGAGTGTACGATGAAAATCTGCATGACGCAAGAATTCAAGAATAAATTCAATAATTTTGATGGTCACTTCAGGTTACTGCCTCAATTCGGATCCGGACGCGAACGTATCAGACGTCGAAGACGAGTATTCCAGACAAGACCCCATTGACGCAGCTTGGTATACGTCTTTTCGGAGGCTGTTTCGCACTTATGCGCGACAGTGGAGAACAGAATCAGACGGCGTCAACCTGCGTTGGTCGTATGATCAATTCCAATGGGACTGGCGAAGCCATCATGCCGCACGGCTACAGAACACTTCCTATTATGACACCCGACGTAAGGACGATCGCAGGCCGCCACGTATTTTGGCCGCAAATCCGGGCGAGTTTTCAGTTGTCATTCCCACTCGCGTTAATGTTGAGATGTAGCTTCCAGTCCATCGGAAAAAAACGCTGACATTGCGGAAGAAAGTCCAAGTTCTGTAGATGCCTGGGCATAATTTCTAACAGGTCGCAGTAGGATACGTGTTGCCACGGCTCGCGCTGGCGCTCGCAGGGCTGGGCATGAAGAATTGCGAGCGCCGTGGCGAAAATATACACTGCTCGTAGATGTTACGCTCCAACAAGAATAGAAGTACTTATTGTCGAGCCGTGTCTTGAATGACGAATAGAAGAAGTTGTCCCTGGCTCGCTTTGTGAATTTTGTACAATTTTAGCTTGACTGTGGCAGAAACTCCAAGTCCAACTGACATAGATATTCCCTTTACAATAATCTGAAGAAAAAATTATGTGAGCTCATGGTAATGAAAGAGAAGATGAAGACCGCTAAGGATCCGTAGTGATTCGCGTCGGAAGTTTCGGCCGCTTTCTTTTTTTGCCGCCCTACTCCTTAATGTACAATTTTTGCATGATAGATAGGCTCTGAGGCTGCACGAGAGCCATACTTTGCTGATGTAGTGAATAATGAAACTACCCTGCAGCCGCGGAGAAGTCGATACGTCGTCTTCTAATCTTTGACTGGGGTATGGAACCTATGGTGTTTGGCAGGTGACGCCAAATGATGATGGATTACGTCAGCAAGTGGAAAAGTTTGTACCTCTAAGTGTTCGAAAAAAGACAAGTGACTTTCTAAAGTCCAAGATGAGTTCGGAAAAATTACGAGGGATGCATGAGTATGAAATAAGTCGTGGTGCTGAGGCAAATACTTTGACGATGATCGTGGTGCTCATTCAAAAAACGGCAATGAATAAGATCGTGGTGGTTTTTGGAAAATACAGATCTGAAATGGATATCAATGTCGCTCAGTGGTGGCAGAGAAGCACGGGTCAGGAAAGTACATATGTATCAACTCAAATAATACGACTGCAAAATGTGGATCATGGTATTCGTTCGTTCCCTAGATGCAAGATCGCATTTCTATTCTACCGTGAGCTCAACCGCCCTGCCTTTTTTTAGTTTCACTTCCTTTTCCATGATGGATGCAAAATTTTGTCAGGCGAAACCGCTTGCGCTCTTCGTTGAACTGAGTACGAATAGTATATCCAAAAGCGTAGTATTTGGTCTTTATTTTCCTCGCTAGTTGTAGTTTTAAAGGTAGTCCTAGTCCTTCATTGTGGCAATACTAACTAACTAACTATTCCCGACATTCAAAACAAAGTAACATAGCAAAAAAATTGTGAAAGGCCGCTCGTGTGAGTGTGTGAAAGGGTGTGTCGCCGTTAAGTACGTGTCTCTTTCGTCATTCTCAACGACAACGCATGTTTGATACCAGGAAAAGTAAGATTAAGTTTAAGGTAGGCAATCCAAATCTCGTGTCAAGCTTTGCAGAAGCGAAGTATATCTTGGCGCAGCCAACTACAAAGAACACGAACATGAACAAGATTAAGACTGACAAACATCTGAAGATGCGGCTGCAAGATTCCACTATTTCCTTCAGTGCCGGAACACCAAGGATGCTCGCCAGGCGTCTTTTTTGCCTCCTCCTTGCTTTCGTAGGGCAAGCCACGGCATCCCTGCTGTCTGCGGCTTCCTCAAGAGGGCATGCATTGGCTCGTCCGTGGCTAGGCAAAGCCTGGGAAAAAATGAAGTGCGGCGCAGGCGTAGAGAGACTGTGTGAAGAAAGATTGGATTTGCTCGTAAGCCTTCAGAGACGGCTCCTGATAGCGCCTCGGGTTACATCGCGCTCCGTACCGGAAGACGTCGCGGATGATGTCATGTTCCACCTGGTGACAGTTCTTGGGACGCAACTTGCGAATTTGGATTTGGGTAGGGATGTCGCTGGGCACCCAGTCAACTTCACCTTGCTCAAAACTCGTGCTTCGGTGGAGGACGTGTTCGAAAAGATTTTTGGCAGAATCTGGAGCTCGGGCGCGGCAGACAGCGAAATGCGCCTCGAAAAATGGAAAGAGGACCTAGCGACATGCCGTGCACTAATTTTCGATTTCGATCATGGGCCGAACCAGAGCATTTTTATCGAAAGCGAGCAGATTGTACTCACGGCCACCTGCATGGGTAATTATATATGATTATTCTAGTTTACTTGATGCGATAGGATATCTGCGACCTGTGCATACATCTCCCAGCATGCCTTTCTGCAGTGAGCGCGACGGCTTGGGCTTTTTGCGGCGTGGGATGAATATGAAAAACGCTCAATGAACTGATTTATTCGGTTTCAGTAGCAGATGTGCATGTTTTTAGCCAGATCCGCTGCACTCTTCAGGCCGAATAACGCTTCTGACTACTGGTGTGCTGATCCGAATCATGCCTGCAAGATGAAGATGGAGCATGTGTGCGTGGATTTTGTGGGAATTCGTTGAAATATATCACTCATCGTCATCTTTCTATCGTGCGCGGATCAACAGCGTAATTTTCCTTATCGTTGCGAAATTCCATATTACAGGCCTCGGACCTAAGAAGTGGGGACAAAGCCTACTGCAGAACATCAACCCGAGGGACAACTCGCTGCGGAGCAAACAGATTCGCTACTGCCGCTTGCTGTACGTTATGTATTCAGGGGTTCAAGGCTCGGGAGAGGAACAAGAACGGCAGGGCGGAAGCCGCAGTTCAGGTCTCATGGAAGGGCGTTTGCGACCTATCGATTACCTAAGTAGGACAACCATAACGGAGCGCATGAACGAGGCAGCACCAATATGCGACATACCAGATGGAGTGATAAGTACTGGATTAGTTATTTTTTCCTGTTGCAAGAACATCCAATAGACCTTGATTTACTTTTGAGAGCAGTACTCCTGAATAGTGAAATCACCAGCGTAAGCCCGTTGTGTTTGTTGGTTGCATCAGTATGTAGTAAGTTTTGCCGCCTGTGCTCATGATAAATGAAGAGAAAATCTAATTCAAAATCGCAGACGATGCTGCAGCTAGTGGCATCGAGCCCCATATGTTCCTTGTTGAACTCGGCGTGTCTTTCCCGGATGGATCTTTTACTACTGTGTCGCCCGCTTTTCCTGTGTATCCCCTCCATGGTCACACCGAATTGCGGCTGCGGATCCAGGCAGCATTGGAAGGCTATACGCAGAGCAGGAGGAGTAAGAACTTGCCGAGTATTCCCTATGGGCGAGCGACTGGATTTCGTCTTGTTGTCCAGCAAGCGGCCCGCAGCGCTCTCGGCTATGCCCCTTCTTGGTTTATGGAGTCTACCAGGGCAGGCGAATGGAATGACTCGACAGGCATGCAGCGCTTCTGGGCCCGCGGAAGCGCAGGTCGCAGATCTGCGCCGGTGGAGGAAGAAATTCGAGAAAGGCGTCAGCGTCCAACGCGGGAGAGCAGGGCGGGCATCCCGAATGAAATTATTTACGCACTATGCAGCACTTCTTCCATGGCGGGACTGTCAATTTCGCAGCGACCACAGACACGAGACGGCGTGGTTCACTATCTTCGGATGGAGCTTGAAGTAGAGGGTGGTGGTGCTTTAGAAGGAGGAGGAGCTACAGGTACTTCATGGTCGTTGTAAATCACACTAGGGCTGTTGATCATTTCTATTCGTTGATGGCGAGGCCATGGGGTTTTGTCCGCTAAGCTGTCTAGGCAGTCCGGACAGCTGACCATCGAGCTTTGAAGACAGATACATACAAGACGGAGAGATCAAGGACTGAAACGTCCTTGCATAGCCCGCGAAAAGGAAAACAGAAATTGGCCATTGTCTTTATGTAAATATACCAGGTTCGATTGCGCCATCGGACCCGCCTTCCGGATCGGACGGGTTCGGGGGTACCGGACCTAGACCACCCCGCCGGGGACCTCGAGATAACCACGGAAATGGATCTAACGCACCACGCGACCAACCAGCTTCCACTCATACTCCCCAATTGGGAAATTTCCAATCCCCCGGACAGCCGCAGTCGTCTATGATGGTCGAGTTAGATCTTCTGAAGTTCAATTTCATCGGGGTAATTAACACAAATTTCACGCAGAGCGAGTATCTTGCGACATGGTGGAATCCAGAGGGGCAATGCATCAACGAAGAGCAAGACCCAAGCATTTTTTCCGGCAGCCTGTGCACCGACGAAGAGTTGCAAGATTCGCCCTACTGCAAAAGGATTGCTCCTTTGCAGCCACTGGAAACGCATATATTAGATAGTCCTGGCGTGCGGGATGTCTGCCGCGCGAATAGCACCACTAGGTTCTACGATTTTACCTCCGGCTTCGACCCTGCTCGCCGTCGTCCTGACGGGGCCCTCCCCCTCACGACGACGGCTACCATGATGCCTACCCAGGTACGAAACCTGTTTTGCCTACAGCTTCGTAATTCCTGTAGGATAATTTGGGCTTGGTTGAATTGTTGTACAACTTGTACTTTTGCTTTACATTGATGTATATCATTCGCTGTCGAAGAGCTAAAAGAAGCTCGTTTTACCTCGTCTTTGCTCTCTGCGTGGAGCCACGCGACCAGTGCGTGCACGAGTGGGGACACAACGTTAAGTAGACAAAAAGGAGATGGAAGAAATCTCTTGCGGTTTCAGAATCAGAACCGAAGTGCATACACTTGCAAATCGGAAATCCAAATCAAAACTACAAAACAGCAAGTCATGGTTACGAGAGTCCCAGCAAGCGATGGAAATGCGCACGGCCTTGGGATCGTCGCTGCATACACCCCCCTGCCTACTGGTCTGAATTACATCCGTGAGGCCGACGGCAAGGAGTACACGCCTCGTGAGTATGAGGCGGGGCGCTACGCGGTACTCAAATATCTGCTGCTGAAGCTTGCGTCCTATGTTGAAAAGGAGGTGAAGAACCCGAGCCGTTTCCTCTGGCACGGCGAGCCGGTTCGTGATGTCCAAACCGAGTGGCCGGATCTGCTTCAAAACCAGCGCAAAATAATCGAGCCGGGAATGTGGTTTGTGGCGAGTCGCATGCATGCTTTTCTCAGAGCGGCGCAATTGATAAATACCGCCGTGGCCAGGATAAGGGAGGGGTCCCAGGTTTTGCCTCACGGTGCTCCTCAACAAGCGCAAGAAGCGAACACGCAACTGTCTCCCACAATGCCGGGCGCGGTTCCCCAAGGTTCGTCTTTGGCTGGCGCTGCAGTGGGAGGCGTAGCTACGGAGAGCGCTGCAGCGATGGACACTGCCACTTCTGAGGATGAGGGCGAAGATGGGTCAACAGGCAGTGGAGACGGTCCGGGGGGTGCGCCTCAGGTTGCCGACGAAGCTCTCCTCGCTCAGACACAGGACCGAACCTTGCTGGCCAACAACCGCGTGGTGCATTTTGTTGGCAACTGTGCCCAGGTCTGTCTGCAAATTTACACCGACATGGGTGGCACCGGCGTTACAACCGATCTGGCGTCCTCCCTGCTACCCGAGATTCTGCAGAACATCTCGGTGATCGCGCAGGTCGTGCAGCGACACCTCGCGTTGGCCAGTCGAAGCCTCCGCACGATCTTGCAGCTGCTACTGCTAGTCGCAGTGCTTACGCGGACCACCTTCACAACGACCCCGACCGGATTCAATCTGCAGTTTAACGGCCCCGCCGCAGTGCCCACCTCCCTCGCCGATGTCTCATCTGGGGGTGTCCTCATCGTGAAGGACATGGGCATGCTGTCTTGGGAAAGGCGGCGGGCGGCGTCCCGGCCCGCGGCCCGCCGTAAGAAATCCCCCGTCCGATCGATCAAACAAGCCTCCACGATGGAACAACCGCGGCCGCAGCCCGTGCTGTCGCAGTACTGCCTCGCGAATGGCCAGCCGGGGGCGAGCTATTGCACGGTGGGAGATATTGATAAGGCCGCTTGTTGCAGCGTTTCCGGGGACATGTACGCGACGGGCAAGGAAAAATGGTGGTCGCACGAATTCAGCAACACCTCCTTGCGCGTCACGATCGCGGCGCCGACCTGTGAGCCCGCGCTTTGGTCCCACCTGACGGACATCGTTGGCGCACAGGTGCTGCAGCACGCAAACGACGCTGGCACCGCGCGTGCCATCACCACGGCCGTGCGGGAACACGGGTTGTCCCCGTGCGAAGTGCGCATCAACGACCGGTACGTACGGGAGGCTGAGTACTGTTCCGCGAAAGGCGACGAGCACCAGTTCGTGTACTGTCCGCAGCCCGGCAACGGGGCCAAGGAGTGCATTCAGCGTCGCGTAGTATCCGAGTATGCTGCTGGGACTGACAGGGGCGTCGTGGGGTCCCGGTGGGCCACGGTGGAAGGCGAGCCTGAAAAGTGCGATGGCTACGACCTGGAAGAGCTGGGCCGCCGGCTCTCCAAACTGTCGGTGCAGAATCGGCCAAAGAGGTGCGTCGACGGGGAGCTCCAGGTGCTCCGCACCCTTGGTGGTGATGGAGGTGGCGATGACCAAAACCGCGACGAGGGTGTGCGGCGCGGCTTTGGGAAACTGCTAGCCGAGGTGTCCAAGAAAATTTTCCCGTGGTCCGCGCAGCAGAGAACGACGCCGTCCGAGCCAGAGCATGTTCTCCATCTCGAGCGCAGCTACCACTCCGCGCAGGTGGACAAGCGAGAGCAGTGGAAACAACGCGAAGCAGCGGAGGCAAAGCTTTTGCGCAAACAAACGGGAGGACGAACAGTTCGGGGACAAGACCGATCGCAGCCGGATAGAGGCACGCGCGGGCGAAACGCTTCTAAGCGCGACACGAGAGGTCAGCGGCGCGGGAAGAAAAGCTGGAAAAAGGTCCTGAAGCCCGGCGGGGAGAGAAAGAAATAAGAGTGGCTACGACAACGAAACTTCGAATTGGTTTCGGACGAAGGAGTAACAGCGCCGTTTGCAATAAACACCAGCCGGGCGGGACGCTGCTGTCAATTATTGCAAGAAGCATTGGAGGACTTGAATTTCTTTTCCGTGGCGAGACAGCCTTGGCTGAGCCTCTGTATCCATGGTGTAAATGGAATTGATAAATGGTGCTCGTCTACGTTTTCCAAGAAAAAGTAGTGCTCTCTTAGTCCTGATCGATTTATTTGACCTGTATGATCTTTTACTTACACATTCTCACGCTCTATGATGAACGTTGACTGCGTAGCCTCACATTCTAGCTTTGGAACTGCTACGAAGTGAAGACGGGCGTGTATGCACTCACAAACAGAAATAGGGGGTTGCGTGCATGACTTAGAATAGACAAAGAAATGGTGACAAGTTTTGATGTGAGCGTTGAAGTTTGACGTAAGTTTACGTTTTTTTTTCCCGCTGAAGCATTTTTCTTCTTTACACGTGAAACGTGAAACGAACGGATTTTCACAGAGCAGGAGTTTACCATCAGAAAAAGCACGGAGACTGCTACAATAAGGCGCGGCGCCAACATCCTCTTCAACCACAGCAAAAGTAATGACCTATAGTATGAGTTTTGAAGCTCGAGAAGCTTTTCACCAGTAGTAGAAGAAACGCCCGAAGGCATATGGTGACCGGAACATAAAGTAGTGCTTCCTTCATTATGCGGTCCACTAACATGAATGATTTACTCAACATGAAGGTTCAGCCTCTGTACTAACAATTTTAACCAACATGAAGGAAAGTTTATCGCTTATGACGCCAACTTTAGTTTGAATTGGAATTCCTGGATTACTCGACTTTCTTTTCGTTGTATATGTATTGAAGAATTGCCTGACCTACACAAAGAATGACGCTTAAGTACTACAAAGAATCTGAACGGCGCGAACGCGGCCAGTTCTTTTTGGGAAGGCAAAGTAAGTAGCTGTAGCTAGACTCGAGTGTATAATCAGCATACTTCCAAGTGAGATGGACAAGGTGGTGACATCACAACAAGCTCTGCGCAGTGGATGATCCAAGGGACAGAAATGAGAAAAATAGTCGTGCCCTGCGCTCTATTTCTGTAAGCGATTTTTGTTTTGTGGTGTTCCTGTGGTCTGACCTCGCACAAGGAAGCTGCTCTCGTGAATCGTGGCAATGGTCTGCCGTATGTGCTATTGAGTTTGCCTGCTTTGCTGCTCTTGCTCTTCTCCGTTTCGATCCAAAATGAGAAGCGAAGCTAATATTAGACCGGAAATGTCAAACACCTTTTCTTTGTGCAGTCGACATTTAGAGACCCAAACTTTCCTGAGGTGAAGAAGAATGACGAACACGACGATGGAAATGCAACGAGCCCTCTTCTAAAGTAGTTAAAACTAATGCATAGGTAGCGATATCCCGGCAGTCTTGGATCTCTATTGCAAAACTTGATTGGAGTCGAGCATGTGCTTATCCTGGTTGTATCTCAAACACCCTCTTTCATTGTTCTGCAGCGGAGCCCAGCAAGTACTTCCGTTCATCACTGTAACGTAGCCATGTGTAAGCCCACGGATGAGTAGTACTTACAAGTCTCTAGCTTGTATTGCAGACATGCATTACATGCCAAAAAAAATGCCAATTTTCTTAAGGTAAAAGCGCGCCTTTTTAGTGCTAATTCGAGTCATTTTAGTGCAAAACTGGTCTTGTTAAGTCAAAAGAGACGAAAACGACGAAAATGCGCACGGTGGCTTCACCTAGTTAAGCCCATGACTCGCAACCCTCTAATAGAATTGATAGCCGGAAAACTTCCCCGGAGACCTTCGGGGGACAGAAGCGCGATAATTTGGCAAACGAAGAGCCTCTGAAAAGTATTTTTCGAAAAGTGCATCTGAGGCGCATCTGAGAGCTAGCGTTTGAAAAGTGAAAAATCAGTGATTTTTCACTTTTTCAAAATTTTCTGAAGTCGACGGAGCGTGCAACTCTTTCCAGGTTGACAAGTTTCGAAAAGTGGAAATCATTTAGAAGTGAAAAAGCACTGACTTTATTCTACTTCTCAATGATTTTCATTCCGGAAGAGTGAACGCGGCCTCGACTCGCGAAAATTTTCAAAAAGTGAAAAATCACTGATTTTTCACTTTTTGAAAAGTTTCACACACTCTGAGAAACGCGGCTACGACTCCAGAGTGAAAATTTTCAAAAAGTGAAAAATCAGTGATTTTCACCTTTGAAAAATTTTCATTTTGGAGTTCAAGCCGCGCTCACCCTTCTCAGAGTGAAAATTTTCAAAAAGTGAAAAATCACTGATTTTTCACTACTTTTCTCGAAGGTACCCGTGGTCTCGAAGGCCTCCGTGGCCACGGGTACCTTCGAGAAAAGTAGTGAAAAATCAGTGATTTTTCACTTTTGAAAAATTTTCACTTTTGAGGCGAAGCCGCGTTTCTCAGAGTGTATGAAAATTTTCAAAAAGTGAAAAATCACTGATTTTCCACTTTTGAAAAAATTTCACTTTGGGGCCTCGACTCCAGAAAATTTTCAAAAAGTGAAAAATCACTGACTTTTCACTTTTGAAAGATTCCCACTCTGGAGGCGAAGTCGCGTTCACTCTTCCCAGAGTGAAGCAAGGCCGTCGGGCCGGTGGGCAAGTTTGTGAAAGCGCCTCGCGCTGCTCTTCCGCGATTTCTTAACTACTTATGAGCGAGCTGTAGGAGGCCTTGAGTTAATTTGGGCAGCGGCTCCTGTTCATGCGAGCAAGCTGCAGACTTGCAGTGTCCCTCCGATCCTCGCACTGTTGGAAAGGCTTTTTGAGTCTCAGACGAACGAAAAAGCGCGCGCAAACTATCGAACTTGCGCGATTTTTGTCCCTCGAAGGCGTCCGGAGAAATTTTCCGGCGAAAAGGAAGGGGCTTTTGCGAGTCATGTTTAAGCCTAAAAATTGCGCAAATGCGCAAAAATGCAAAAACTAAAACAAAAAGGCCGCAAATTTATCAAACTAGGCACAAAAGTGCGCCACTTTGCGCATTCTCTAAAAATGCGCAAAATCGCTACAAGGCGCGCGCCGATGATTTTGCAGAGGTTCGCAGCGCGCTGGCGTTGTCGCACCCGTAGAGCCAACTGCCGGCAGTTTGGTTGCGCTTAAGACCAAAATTCGCCGAAAGAGCTCCTCTCAGCTCAAAAAAGAACAAAAACGCGACAAAATAAACGAAATACGACAAAAAGACAGCGAAAGAAACCAACCCAAGGCACTTTGGTCGTTTTTAGGTCCAGCATGCGCCGAGCGCGCTCCTTTTGGCTCGAAAAGGCGCAAAAGCGCAACAAAATAGAGGACAAAAGCAGCGGAAAGACAACAAAAATGGACGGCAAAGACAAAACGAGGACAATGTCGCCTCTCTTAGCGCAAAACTTAAGCGACTGCGACGCTTCTCGGGCTTGATAACTCGAAAATGGGCAAAATCTGCAAGCTGTAGCGCAAAAAGGGCAAAAATGCCACACAAGTGCAGAAAAAAAGCAAAAAACGCCAGCGAGCAACTCCGCTGCGCTCAGGTATGCAAGCAGAAAAACGCCGCGCGGTCATCACCTAGAGCCGAAAGCGCTAAAATACCGCCCACACCAAGAAGCAGGCCGCTGGCTGGCAAGACGCACCGGCCTCCGGGATTACATTACATGCCAAACCAGCAACAAGGCGCGCGTCGATGATTTTGCAGAGGTGCGCAGCGCGCTGGCGTGGCCGCACCCGTCGACCCAACCTCCGGCAGTAAGTTTGGTTGCACTTAGGACCAAAATTCGCCAAAAGACCTCCCCTCAGCTCAAAAAAGCGCAAAAACGCGGCAAAATGAACGAAATACGGCAAAAAGACAACGAAAGAAACCAGCCCCAGACACTTTGGTCGTTGTTAGGTCCAACATGCGCCGAACGAGCTCCCTTTGGCTCGAAAAGGCGCAATAACGCAACAAAATAGAGGGCAAAAGCAGCGAAAAGACAACAAAAATGGACGGCAAAGACAAAGCGAGGACACTGTCGCCACTTTTAGCGCAAAAATTTAGCGGCTGCGACGCCTCTCGTGCTTGATAGGTCGAAAATGGGCAAAATCTGCAAGCTGTAGAGCAAAAAGGGCAAAAGCGCCACGCCAATGCAGAAAAAGAGCAAAAACGCCAGCAAGCCACGCACTCCGCTGCGCTCAGGTATGCAGAAAAACGCCACGCGGTCATCACCTAGAGCCAAAAACGCTAAAACACCGCCCACACCAAGAAGCAGGCCGCTGGCTGGCAAGGCGCGCCGGCCTCCGGGATTGCATTACATGCCAAACCAGCAAAAGGCCGCAAGGGCGCGCGGCTTTTCGCTGCTCTTTCAGGCTGCTTCGCGTATTAACTTGCACGGACGCCAAAAAAAGTTAGAGCCTTCTGAAAGCAAAGGCGGACCCTTTTGATGCTAATTAGGCCCGTTCTAGTGCAAAATAAACGGGTCGCGCTAAGTTAAAAAACCAAAAACATTTTTACACGCAAAGGAAGACAGCGCCGAAATTTTTCGCGAACGTGGGGGAGGCGAAGCCCCCCGGCAGCGCAAGCTTGCGCGCGCTGCAAAAATTCAAAAAAAGTTTCTTTTTTCATTCGTTCCAATTGTCAGAAGACCGGTGGTCTGATGTTCCACGATGAAGATCCTCGCTGTTTTGGTCCCGTTTGGACGCAAGAAGATGATCTAGATGATGATCAGACGATGATGTACATAGCACCTGTCTCAACACAAGATGAAGATGTACACTCGCAGTGCACCGATGCAAGTGCATGAACTCAGTGGATTCATTTGGAACGTTGTACACTTTCACAGGCTTAGGAGTTGCAGGGCTGAAGGCTCTCAGAACGTAAACACACACAACCCGCATGCGACCACGCGTGCTATGTACTTCGCGCGCTACATCTGGATCTGTGTCAACGTCGTGAGTTCACCCACAGCAACCAGTGACCATGTCGCATCCATCGTGTCTCGAGTGAGAGTCTGGGGTTTGGGGTTTGGGGTTTGGGGTTTGGGGTTTAGGGTTTAGGGTTTAGGGTTTAGGGTTTGGGGTTTAGGGTTTAGGGTTTAGGGTTTAGGGTTTGGGGTTTAGGGTTTAGGGTTTGGGGTTTAGGGTTTGGGGTTTAGGGTTTAGGGTTTGGGGTTTAGGGTTTAGGGTTTAGGGTTTAGGGTTTAGGGTTT
>CAJINV010000002.1:0-69082 GCA_905178155.1 Amoebophrya sp. A120
CCAAGCAGAGCCAGACGCCCTCTCCTGCTCGATTCCTAGCAAATTCCAAGCAGAAAAAAAATCGAGGCCCTGATGTAATTGCGGCCGAAGTGCTGCAAACATTGAAAAGCGAACACCAACAAAAGCAACCAAAGCAAAACAACCCCAGACCGCTGACGCGCATTACAAACGGCCGACAGGCGGTCGCTTTTTTGCCGTCTGCAGTTCTAGTAGAAAAGCAACCCCCGGGGCACCAACTTCGGACCCGGCAGACGCATTACAAACGCCCGACAGGTGGTTGCTTTTTTAAAGGTTTGAAAATTCTAGCAAATTCCAAGCAGAGCCCGGCGCCCTCTCCTGCTCGATTCCTAGCAAATTCCAAGCAGAAAAAAAATCAAGGCCCCGATGTAATTGCGGCCGAAGTGCTGCAACCAGTGAAAAACGAACACCAACAAAAGCAACCAAAGCAAAACAATCCCAGACCGCTGACGCGCATCACAAACGGCCGACAGGTGGTTGCTTTTTTGCCGTCTGAAGTTCTAGCAGAAAAGCAACCCCCGGAGCACCAACTTCGGGCCCGGAAGACGCATTACAAACGCCCGGGAGGTGGTTGCTTTTTTGAAGGTTTGAAAACTCTAGCAAACCCCAAACAGAGCCAGACGCCCTCCCCTGCTCGATTCCTAGCAAATTCCAAGCAGACGAAAAATCGGGGCCCCGACGTAATTGCGGCCGAAGTGCTGAAAACACTGAAAGCGAACACCAACAAAAACAACCAAAGCAAAACAATCCCAGACCGCTGGCGCGCATTACAAACGGCCGACAGGTGGCTGCTTTTTTGCCGTCTGGAATTCTAGTAGAAAAGCAACCCCCGGGGCAACAACTTCGGACCCGGAAGACGAGCGCTAACTTTCGGAGCAAATTCCAAGCAGGGCCCCGAAACGACACAACAGCAGACCGCTGGCGCGCATTACTTTACAAACGGCCGACAGGTGGCTCGCTGCTTTTTTGCCGTTTGAAGTTCTAGGAGAAAAGCATCCCCCGGGGTACCAACTTCGGACACGGAGGAAGCAAGACGACCGGCCGGCAGGTGGTTGCTTTTTTGCCGTTTGGTTTGCAGTTCTAGGAGCAAGGCAGCCCCCCAGGCACAAACTTCGGGCCCGGGACGCGCATCACAAACGGCCGACAGGTGCAGGGCAGCTTTTTTGCAGGTGTGAAAACCATAGCAAAGCCCGAGCAAGCCAAGGCGCCTCCTCGTCCTCGTGCTCGGCTTCTATAGTGGCGCAAGGTTTGCCTGACGTCTGCGTCGCTCGCAATATTCATAAAAGCCCCGACGGGCTTTGTCTTTAACAATCCGCGCGACGCGGCCGGGCGGTTTTTCAGTTTTGGTTTGAATATAGTGCGGCCCCATGCCCAAAAAAAGAACACGGGCAACGCTCCGCCCCTAGCCTTTTGCGCGGTTTCGTGGAAAAAAAAACACTGGGCACGGAAATGCAGTAGAAAAAGAGAAACTGCGCGCCGAACCCTTACCGATTGGCGGGCAAGAAAATTGGCCCGAGTGTTTGCAGGTGCTGCCTGCTATGTCATAGCTGGCCCAAGTGTTTCGTGGGTGCTGCCCGGCGTTTCCAGGCTCCCCCGGGTGAATCCGCAAAAACAAAGTACCGAAAACCCACATAAAGAAACACGAGAAAACGCGACCGTTGGCGGTTTGTCCACCGAAAAACTTAGCCTACGAGGAATGGGCGCAAAATATCACGGCGCCACGACTCTACAAGGAGACGAGGGCAGACAGATTTTTAGATGCGGGCGGCAAACTGCTCCCCGCCAGTGTTGGACCGAATCAATACGAACGCGAACACGGGCAGCGCAGTGCTTATAATATATTTCAAACAACCCGAAGAGGGCTCACCCACGTTCGTTGAGATATTTACAAAAGAAAACCAAATCCCAGCAAGGAGGCTGCCTATCGGTCCGACCGATCGAACATCAGGCGGCAAATTTTGTCCAAGCAGTTCGACCGGGCAAAGAAACCTGCCTTCACTTGTTGTTCTTCTTGTTGTTCTTCATCTGTTTGGGGGCCTGCGGTTCTGCTGGGGGCAGAACGTCGCCTCCGGCCGCGCCTGCGTTGCGGTGCCGTGCCTCGCCGGCCCATGGAGGTCGCACGCACTGCCCTTCCCTGTACTCGATCGGCGTGTGGGGGTGGCGCGTGCCATGTATGAAGGTAGGCCGCGCCCGGGGGGCGATATTGGCGCACCAAATACGCGCGACGAAATCTAACCAACGCGAGGAGCGGCGCCCTTGGTCGTCGGGAAGGCAGGGCTGCGAGACAAACGCGGCCCATGTCTCTAGGAAAAGCACGCGCCGCACATGGGAGCGCCAACCCTTTTGGGCCGCGACCGCTTCTCGCGGCCCGAGACCCAAGGACGGAGGCTCCACGAGGCGACCGGCCGAGGCGCGTTTTCCGTCAGGCCGCGGCTGTGCTCGCGGTATTTTATTTAGCGCCGCGAACGCAGCTTGCGGCAGTTTGCGCCTCACCAAGTCCCCGCAACCCTGAAGGGCCGCGGAAAGCTACTGCGGTACGCATCGGATGCGAAAATCCGGCCAACTCGCAGCGGGGCAGCCTTTCTAGCCCCTGCAGGGCAAACTGGCCGTCGGGCCAGGACAATAAATATGTGACCGGGGGGGCAAGCTCCCCACCCACCTCGCGGAGGGGCATCCTTTCTAGCACCTCCATGACGAGCTGCCTTCCTTGCCAGGATGGAAGCTCAATACTTGGCCGGGGGGGAGGAAAAGCCGCCCCGGACTCCCTTCCCCCCTGCCACTTCGCAGCAGGGCGCTTGTTCTGGCCCCTGCGTGACAAACTGGCCCCCGGGCCAGGAAGGTCTGGGAAAGCCCATTCGGCCTCGCCACGCGCCTCCCCCCCCGCCTTCGCCAAGGGGCGTTCTTTCTTGCTGGGCATGAAAAACGGGCCCCCTTGCAAAGGAGGGTATGTGGCCAGGGGGGCGCCCTATTCACCTCCGCAGCGGGGCATCCTTTCTATGTAGCCCCTGCGCGACAAGCGCGCTGGCCCCCCGGCCGATAAGGTGTTTGTGTGGCCAAGGGGGTCCACCCCCCCGGGCCGCCCAATCCACCTTCGCAGCGAGGCGTCCTTCCTTTCTGGCCCCCACAATACAAACCGGCCGCCGGGTCATCGGTGGCTGCCGGCTTGCTAATCAGAACACCGGAAGCCCGCGGGGCCGGCCGGCCGCTCCACCCAAGTTGGCCAATTCGGGCGCGGGGCTTTGCAGGATTTGCGCCCACAATTAACCCAGGGAAAACGGGGCCTCTGTGACATGCCCCCGCCCGCCTGTAATGCGTTCTGCCTTCGGTAATCTTGGGGGCACGCATGGCACAGGCCACACGCCCCCAAGCCGCCACGGGCGGCAAGCTTCGTTGTCGGTCTGGCGGGGCAGGGGCTCCTCGGCTTTTGCTATTTTTCCCGCTTTTTGCAGGCATCTAGATGGCCGAAGGGCGCCAGACATTTTCGCCGCCCAAAGCTTGCTGGCAGTTTTGAAGCCTGCGGGGCGATTGCACTTTTGCGCCGTTTTCTCTTGATTTCTTTCGTGCGCCGACTTCGCAAGCGGCCCGGGCGATCTGGCAAAAGAGCGGCGCTGGCCTCCCCGGATGTCACAGCGCGTTTTTTTTTCTTCCAAATTGCCAGCCGGCGCAGGGTGGGCGACTGGCCTCCGAACAGGCCGCGGGCCTGCTCCTCCAACGCAGCTGCCCAGCAGCCGAAGCAAAAAAAAGGCCATCTTTTTTTCGCATACTAAGGCGGCCAAGGCCCAAAAACGGCTTCCGCGGTTGCCCCATATGGTGGCGGCAACTGCTTCCGCGCCGCGTTTGCTATAGCAATATCGCAGACACGCAGAGGGAGCGCGCGCGCCGGCTTCGTGGGCCGGCGCGCACTCTGACTGCGCGCACGAATTTGGCTACCAAGTGGGCGGCGACGGGAAAGTCCATCGCAACGCCATATGCAAACCGGCAGCGCCCAAAGAAATGCAAACGCGGAGCAATGTGGCATCTTGGAGAAAGGCGCCGGCACTGCTCGCCGTTCTTTTTCGTGAAGCGGAGAAGCAAGCACCCCCGTGGCACCCTTCACGCGGGACAGCTGTGCCGCGCGCATTCTTTTCCGCGCTCACTCTAGTGGGCTCCGGCACACGGACGGGCCGGGCGAAGGAGGTCACAGGCGCCGCCCTCCGCTCCCCTTTCTCGTGGCCGAAGCCTGCTACGCAAACGGGCGCGTCTTCGAGCACTTAGCCCCCCCCCCCTCTTATCTATCGAGCACAGGACAGGCCGTGCGCTCTCACTCCGATACGCCCGCCCTCGCCCGCTCCTCCCTCGCCCTCCGGCGCTCGTGCTTCCGCTGGGCACCCAACCTCGCGCATCAAAGCGAAAGACTTCCTGCGCCAGAAGCACGTCCGTCAGTAGAGTCAGAAGCTTGACCCGTGATAAGTGGTGAATAGGTGAACGTCGGAAAATCTTATCGTGTATGCAAAAATGCCATGACAAAGTAAGTGCTTCTGCGCAGCGGTTTTCCAATTGATACTCCCGCCTCGGCACGACTCAGCTTCCTCTTGTATGCATTGCAAATATGTCTGGATCTGGAAGAGTCCAAGTTGCTCATGCTAGTTCTCATCATCGGCACAAAAATCTGTATTGCATGACCAGCGAATAAAGCTCGCACTCTTGGTCCTCACTTCTCATGCGATGTAAGAATTATTGAGGAGCCTTATGCTTATCCAAACTTAAACTTGTGATGCTAGAGCCCGCATTTCAAATCTTCTGGGTCATGCGAAAGCTGCATGACAACGTACAACAATCTTCCAGACCATGACATATTTGCATTTGATAACTTCGCCCTCGGAGCAACTGGAAGAGGTTGTTGTAGTATTTGCAAAACTTGTTCTCGTATCCACCGCAAATATATTTTCTGGGTCTGGAAGAGTAGCGGATTTGTCATGCATAGTTGTCACGAGCCAGGAGGTTTGAACTTTGAGATCCCCCATACCAACCTTTTTTGCATGACAAAGGCCAAAAAAGTTCTTTGTCCTCGTCCTGCTCGCAGAAGTACATATTTTTGCGTCTACGAGATTGAGCATCACAAACACGGTTTCTTCCAGATCCAGACTACATATTTGCAATGCATAGTTTAAAGCTGTATCCCGATGAAAAACATCCCCACCGCAGAGACAAGATTGGCACTCGTCTGCAATCCAAATCGAAGGTTTTCGGGAGTCACGCATGACAAGCTTGCATCTGTATTGTAGTGCAGGCTAGCAAGGACAGCCGCATCACGGAGCCATCTTGTTATGCTGTTTACAGCATCCCGAACTCCCACTTACAACGAAAAATTCCTCATGGTCATGGCGATGCGCATTACAAATCTTCTTGCAAGTGCATATCGTGACAACTCTGGGGTGGAGACGTTTTTCCTCAAGATAAGCTGTTGCTCAGGAAGCTTGGTAAGTGAAAAGGAACTACAACTACTACCACGGGAGGCGAAGGAATCTTTGCTACTATCGGACAGCCAAGTGGTATTGGAAAATAACAAACAAGTGGTGAGTACTGATGTTATATGGCACGGAAAAAAGCTAGCCCATCACAATTGTAACGCGAAAGTACTAGATACGCAGAAACATTATAGATCTTGACTGCTTCAGCATCAACCTGCGTGAACGTGCTACGGGGTTCCCTAACAGATTTTTCTGCGGTCTACATTTGCATTACAAGGGTGGCACACTACAAGATTCTTTCTGTGGGATATACCATTGCTCACGCCCATGTTGTTGCTGTCGTCGCTGTCGTCATCGACATCGTCATCATCGTCGTCGCCTGTTCCTCCGTTGTATGCACTTCAAAAATATCGGGCCGGGCGGTAGGATTTGGTTTTGCATCACAAAGTCCGAACACATGAAAAAGGACGGCCGGTGGTTGTGGTCCGTCAGGCTGGGCCATGACAAAAGATCTTTGATGACAAACTGCTGCGACTCGTGGTAGCAAGTCGATAAATTTGCATGGGATATTCCGCTTTCCTCGGTCGGCGTCGGGTCATCCTGTCGGAAAATGTTGTAGCCACCCCATAGTACGCAAGCTGGGACTTCTGCCATGCAAAGAGTTAAAGTCCTTTCCTTTGGCCGTTTTGCATGACAGGCTGGCATCGACGTCCACCGGAGTGTGGGGCCGAATAGCTAGTGGAGTTGCAACACAAGACGTAGTATCAAGTGTAAAAATGTCTGGGTCTGGAAGGTTGGAACTTGTAACGCTGTCTCTGGATTCCAAAACTATCTGTATTGCATGACCAGCAAGAGGAGCGCAGTTTGTACTACGCGCAGAGGGCATTTCTCATGCGGAATAGGCAACAGGAAACGCTCTAAAAATATGTCATGCTAGACCATGCATCACAGACATCACGGCGCATGCATAGCGTGCATGACAAGTCTCAGAACCTTCCAGACCCAGACATTTTTGCATCTGATAAGTAGCTATCCAATTTCTCCATTGAGCATCACAAGCTCCTAACCGTGCAAATGCCTGATCTGCACGATAGCACTGGGGTGGGTACTTAGTTACGTTTCTGCGCCGGATACTCGTTCGTGTGGTCGTCGGCTTCTGTTTATATGTGAAGAAACGCGATGGGATGCAACATCGCAAAAGTATCGCGTCAATTGTTCTAAGTACGTATAAATTGCATGACAAATAAACTGGTCTCTAAAACCAGGAATGTTGTGAAGCATTGCAACCAAGACTAGGCGCGGAGCTCCTCTTAATAATTGTAAGCAAAACCCTAAACCTGCGTAGCTACTCAAACAAATATAGCAAAAAAGTGCACCATAGTTCCGGAGGAGGGCCTTTAGTTTATCCTGAGTAAAAACGTCCCTACACCAGAGTTAGGATGGGGATTTTGCAACACACGCCTAGGAGTTTTGTGCGTCACGCATGACAAGTTGCACTCCGCAGTGTAGTGCAGTTTAGCAAGTGTAGCTGCGTCACAGATTCATCTGCTCATCCTGTTCACAGAGTCACAAATTCCAAAACACGAGTGAAAATGGCTCTCATGGAGATGCGCACTACGCGTCTTCCTGTCTTTGCAAATCTGCATCACAACTCTGGCGTGGGGACGTTTTTACTCAGGATATAGCTCGCGATTCTCTTCCGAAAGACGCCGGGCCTTTTCTTCGGCCGCGATTCGCTTGGTCTTTTCCTGCTCGTATGCCTTCACAGCGATTCTGTGCTCGTTCCCCCACCAGCGTGCTTCCGCCACATATAGGGGCGTCAAGATCGAAGTCAACAGATTTGAAATAAAGTGTAATGCGAAAAATCGCTACCAGTTTGTTGGAGAACGAATTTCCAAACGTTGCATGACAAATTTTGAAGGCACCTACATCCAGTCTGTCATGCTGTTTGGGCAAAGACGACACCTCTTGTCGTGCTATTTTAGCAGTTTCGCCGCCTCTAAGCCCAAGCAGGCTTCTAATTATCGCCCTCTTTTGCCTGCTCTGCAAGACAGCGCGTTACTTATGTTGCATGACAAGCTATGACAATATCGCCACTGTGTTGACTTCGATCCTGCGGGTTCCATAAAACGAGCGCCTCGTGCACGGCATGAGGCATGTGTTCTTCGGCCATGACGTGAGAAGAGTTCTTGGTGGTGAAAAAAGAAAGTTGTAGGTGGAACAAGAAAGTTGCTGAAAAAAGAAAGTTGTAGGTTCTGCTGAACTCGTTTCCAAAAACTTACGTAACAATACTAATACTTGATTTGTGAACTGACTAAGACATCTGACCCGACCCATTCGTTTCCAAATACATAAAAGTAAAAAGTAACGGTCAACCAACGCAATACACCAGTATGTTCATGTTGCTCATGCTCACGAAGACAGGCTTCACGAAGAAGCAACCAGAGCAAGTTGCGACTCGGA
This sequence comes from Amoebophrya sp. A120, assembly GCA_905178155.1. Lineage (NCBI taxonomy): Eukaryota > Dinophyceae > Syndiniales > Amoebophryaceae > Amoebophrya > Amoebophrya sp. A120. The sequence goes on from CAJINV010000002.1 coordinate 7,932, forward strand.
TCTTTGGGAATACATGGAAGGACACGTCCCTGAAAAACAGAGACATTACCAAGATCGCTTCCTTAGACGCTCTACTTCTGAGATCGTTGTGCGGACCTGCTGGTGGAAACTGAGACGTTCCTGAGAAGTGCCTTCACTTTTGTGTCAAGAGCGCGCGCTGGAAAAAAAAAAACGACGAACAACTTTACACGGTTCTACCATATGCTCTGCTGTGACAGTCGCCGACCAGCTTTGGTCACGTGCGTTCTACTTGTTCCGTCGCCAAACAATACAGTAGCTCATTTTCTCTCGTGTTGTTCATGCTTTTGCCTGCAGCTCTCAGGCTTTGCAAGTAGCATCTGTGCATCTAATGGATCCTTCAATCAGCCTTCTGTTAACTTAGCCATGTAGTAGAATTTCTGCGAGTTTTGTTGTGCATTCAATCGTCATATTTTTTGCTTGTGCTGCTCAAAACGAAAACATCACATGTCTTACTTAATACTAGCATAATTCTCATCTTCTGTATTCTCGTGGCGTGGATGTTTTGATTTTCATCGCCTCCCTAGTTCTTCTTCTGTCGAAAAGCGCACATTGACTTTCCATGGTGGACCTCCTGCTTGTCACGATTTCACCATACTGCGGCTCCTTTCTGCCGGACCGAACTTGCGACGGCGCTGCCACTGTCAAATACAAAAATGTCCGGGTCTAGGACGGGAATGCAACTCCGTGATGGGGAGTTGTGAAGCACTACGGGATCACACTAAAGCTGTTATGAGTGAAACGCAGAAGTTTTCATTCCTTTTTTTGCGGGATTTGTCATCCGGATTAGGCATGCAGAAGCCTACTTCTGAAAACCTGTGATGCTAAACCCTGCATTTTTCGTCCAGATCTATATTTATAATGGGACACGCAAAACAAGCTGCATGAGTACATGATCATGCATCTGCAAGGCAATTCTTGTTTCAGACCCAGACACATTTGTATTTCATATCCACCCGAGCCCGAGCCTGCATATCCGCACCTGCTGGTCGTTCTACAACTGCCGGCAAGGACGGTGGTGCATTCGATTCTGGGCAGCTATCCACGAACAAAACTGTCTATTGGGTCACACTGCAGCCCTAAGTACCTTCGTTTTTTTCATGTTTGGAAATGACCGGTCCTTCACGTAATTGCTGTAGTGGGGACCAAGATTTTCTCAAGAAAGCGTCACGCTGGAACAAACTCATTTGCATGACATCTTGCGTGAATGTTGTTGAGCACGCATTCTGGGCATGACAAAACACAAGAATCTAAAACAAACTCTACCTGGGTCAGCCCCCTCCGGTACTACCGGTTTCGTCTTTTCCGAAAAATAGCCCTGCACTTGTCCGGTTGTAGAATCGGCTTTGCTCGCAAAATGATGACCTCGCATTACTGGTTTAGTACTTGTCGATCTAACCCCATTACTCGTTTTGAAACTCAGGATTATCATTTATGGAAATCCACCTCTGAAGACCTTGACCACCACCACTTCCACTACTTTTCATGCGAATAAGGGAGAACTGCATGCCATTTGTTTCAAGTTTGACCTTGAGTGACGTTCATGATATCCAACATGTTGATAGAGAGTGGTCACGGAGGGGAGATGAATTTCACACAGGATATAATGAATTTCTACTGACTCTGTGAAGCATTTCGCAACCACTGCTGTTGTAGCCCAAACTGTTCGATGACGCTGTTCAAAAAAAAGTCGCGGAATTGATGTACCTGATGGTCGTGATTTACACAGAAGTTTCTCGACATCTAATTCGGAAAAAATTTGAAAACCGGTCGTGCAAGTAGAAGCATTTCCATTTGTAGTTTCATACCCCGAACTAAAAGAGCTAGAGAGATTTAGCATGCAGGAAAACTACACATGACAAAGGTGGACATCGACAACTGTACTTACCCGCATTTTTGTTGGATAATAGCTCTCGATGTAAATCTCTGTTCATCCAGGATAGTTTCGGTGTAAAAATCGGAATCTTTGTGTTTCTGCACGTCGCCATGCACTGCTGAGCCGACGTGTCTGTGTTTTGTTTTCATTCGCAAGGCCCTGGTCTGATACGACGAGGGTCGTGCCACGAGGAAGACATTTACTTCTGCATGAAAATGATACTTTTATTTACATGACAGACCAAAAAAAGAATGTTCCCAGAATACCATTTTTTCTTCCGCTCTTCATCAACGGCTTCTTGTACATTGAAATCAAATGATCTTTGGAAACTGCTTGAATTCTCTGCAACTCTCGACGTCCTTGTAGTTCTGAAAGTTGTCCTTCCGAACTTGTAGTACTCCTAATAGTACATGAGCGCCGTCAACTCGTTTTGTATGGAGGTGAAAATCACCATCGCGATCAGTTTGTGATGCACAGCAGGGAGCTGTTTTTCGAGTTGCTCCTCACATTTGAAAAAAAAAGAGAAAGACATGACTCGTCATGCCAAAACCGCATCACAACTCGTCGATCGCGATGGCGATGGGCATCTTGCAAGGAGTAAAGATACACGATTCTTTAACTTCTAGTCAATTATCGATCCTCAGCTCCTGTGGTAAAAATGTGTTGGGGGTTTCGATTGATGAGATTGGACCACCGTTTCTTCACATATGTCTTCTTTTCAGGGCCTACTATTAGCCTTCTCTTCACTTCCTGTAAATACGCATGAAGACATAGACACAAAGCAAATCCAACGTAAGTACCTGCTCTAATTTTCCACCCCATCTCCAACACTTGCCTGTGTTGCTTATCGTCCCATTTCCTCCTCTTTTCCATGAAACTTTCATCGTCACTGTGGCTGTGCTCCACCGCGGTGTTGCCGCTTTGTCCCCACCATCGGGTTTATTTGTGCAGCTGCGGCATCGTCGTCGTCCATGGGACTGTTTGCTCCGGAGCTGGCGTCGCCTGGGCTCACCGCACTGAATCCCATAAGCGGGATAATCGGCTCTTGTTGGAGGGCATTTCCGGGTGCAGCAGGAGCCGCTGGGGCCATATCGACATCGACATCCTCGTCGGGAGCAACTGCGGCAGCAGCAGCAGCAGCATCATCTTCCTTTTTTCCGACCTTCTTCTTATCCTACAGAAAAGTACATACTTCCATACCAGAAAAAAACCATTGTGTTGCTAAAGCCGAATTGCCCTCAGGGGAGGCAATTTCCTGTTTTGCAGACCGCAGCCTGTAATGCATCACAGAACAAGGTTTGTCATGCTCAACAGGGTTTTAGAAGTGACAGCACGAAATACCGCACCACAAGTTCTTTTTTCTCTGATGTATGTGTACAACTTTTCTGTAGGGTACGCTGGCTCTTCGTAGTACCAGCACAGCTGCAGATCCGCGCCAGGCGGAGGTTTCATGTAGAGGTGGCCTTCCGGGGATGCGCCTGAATAGTTACGTTGAAAATTCCGAAATCATGTAGCGTTAATGGTGCATGCAGTGCGATGAATTCAAAGTGTAGCAGCTGTAGGCTGCCAACTTCGCATGACAGTTCGTAGTTAATAGGTTACCGCGGAGTAGTTGTAGCAAATCCAAATAGAAGATTCACCCACAAAACTGCAGTAAAAAAGTGCCACGCACAGAAGTAATACTCGCTGCTGGCGTCAGCTTGTAGAACTGCACACCTCCGTGGTCCCCCGTTTCTGTGGTGGTTCCCGTTTCACCCGTTCCCTTAGGATGCGCGGGAGGCGCCTGGACAGCACCTCCTGCGGGATTTGCCTGGACGAACTGCTGTCTGAGAGGTGCTATGCCCGGAAAGAATGTCGGTGTCAGTGAGTGCGACACGCAGACGAGTAGACAGTTGCATACCGTCCTTGCTTCCACTTCCGTGAAACAAATACAAAATAACCATGGCATGCAGACGTCACATCAAAAAAAGCGTAGAGCGACCTCTGGTAAAGATACCTAAGGCTTGTGATCTTCACTGCAAGAAGGTCGTGAGAAGAGCGTTGTATGGTCATTTTCACAAAATAACTACATCAGCTGCATCTCGTTGACACCAACCTTCTCGACGTCCATATGCTGCTCCTGTTGTTGTTCCCGAGATGAAGAACTAGAACCCGCGGCATTTATGGCGTTCTCAAGTGTTACACGCTCAACTGTTGCACAGATTTGTGATGCGAGAACAACAAAAATGAAAGCGGGAAAATTCCGCGTCTTGCATATACAAATTTGGAAGAAATTGCCATGCTATTTACCCATTCCAGAGTTTGTCATGCTAAACGGGTTGATTGCGTATATGCTGATGACAATTTTGCATGACAGATCATGCAACAGCTGAGCATGTAACGTTTGTTGAGAACGCCATATTATTCAAGTTGCTGGTCTGCGTCGTATTAGAAGTAGGCAGTATCCGGACTTCGGACCTCCCGTCACAGTATCGCAAGAAAAAACTGTTTCTCTGTCTGTGAAATTGTGATGCATACTAGAAGGGAACATAGACCTACTTCGCTTACTCTACTCTTGCAAGACAACGGGTTACTTTCAAGCAGGGTCATTTTTCTTGGGAGGAGCGCACGGCGAAGAAAAAGAAATCTATTTCCTGTGTCATGCAGACCTGGCAAAGCCATCAGTCGTGAAGCAGTTTTTTCCTGCGATAAGCAGAACTGCGTTTGCAATGGACTCGCGGCAGGAAATAGCTGCTCCAGATCTGTCGGCGGGGCGAGTTTGATCGCGGGAAAACTGCTGACGCCACTGGACGAGGTGGACAGGACCCGCGGCTCGTTGACCGAGGCGGACTGCTCGCCCCGGATGATCTCGACGGTGGTCACATCGCGAGAGGAAGTGTTTTGGTTCGAAGTTGAAAGAAGGTCGGCGTTATTTGTGTGGTCTTGGTGCGGCCTGCTCGGAGCAGATGCAGATGGTTGGTCGTGGTCTACTTGTCCGATTTCTTTATCGAATGCAAAAACTATGTTTGGGTCTGGAAGGAGCTTGTTTTGCCCGATGAGGACAATTCAATTCTTGACGGCCAGGCATGATAGGATTCTGAGTTGCTGGGGTAAAGTCTGTTCCTCATGATGTCAGGGCAACCTGCGTTTTTGAATGACAGAAAAGAAAAGTCAGCACGTTTGGCGTTAACGCGCATGACAGAGTTGAAAACTAAGGTTGCCGAGCATGATGAGACCCCTTGCTCTCTTCCTGACCCAAACTACATGCTCGCAATACATAGTCTTGCAAGTCGAACATTTTATATTTTGGCAATTTTATGGCCAGCTCAAGGATGCTGTCGCCAGTCTTCCGCGTGATGGTCTGCAGCGGTGGTGCGTCCGGATTGTGTGGCATCGTATAGAAAAAATCCCTTCTCCCCATATTCCAAAGAAAATTTCTGATCATGCGCGATTTGTGTACACAAATTTTCGTGCACAAATCAAGTTAGTATTTTGCTAGGAGCAGCCGAAGACACGCAAATCTTGACTGTCTGCAGGTAGTTTATCATGCTATTCCTGTTCCTGACAGTGTGGTTGCTTCCCCTGGTCATACTGAAGCCGCACGGCCTTCCCAGCATCACGCCAGCGACCACTAGAGTCCGCATCTCTGCTTCCCGACTTCTAGCATGACAAAACTTGACTTTTCTTGCACACAAGCCATGCTAGACAGATCTGCGTTCGAATGTGGGGAGGAGGGGAGTTGTCATCTAGTTGTCATCTTGATAGGCTCGTTTATGTATTCGATCACGAACTTCCTCTCATGGGCTTTTTCGATGTCGCGCAGCTGCTGCGGTGTGTATTCCTCGTGTGCTATGGCGTTCTCCAACGTTACACTCTCAACTGTTGCATGAATTTGCAATGCAGGAACATAAAAAGTGAAAGGGGAACGGTTCTTGCGCCTTTTGCATTACAGGTTTGGAGCAGATTAGAATCTATCTAGCAAGGCGGGAACTTGAACTTCTCGTGCGACGCAGCTTGATCATGTAGATGTTGGTGCCAATTTTATTGCATGACAGATTCATGTATACAGCTGAGAATGTAACGTTTGAGAACTTCATATGAACAAGCCTGAAGTTTGTCCGCTCGTTCATCCTGAGGAAAAACGTCACCAGCTCAAAGCCAAGAAGGTATGCATTTTATTGCTACCAGAACCAACGACCTTTCTTGCGCGTGGTGCATGACAAGTTTGGGTCTCTAGCGTAATCGTGCTCAGCTATTGAAGTCACACCAAAAACGTCGCTTCTGCTCATGACAATGCTCCAGACAGCATTGACGAGACGCTTCTCATGGTTTTGCACATGAAACACAGTCTGGGAAGGTCGAGGTGCATGTGAATTTGCATGACAACCTTGGGGTGGAGACGGTGACGTTTTTACTCAGAATACCACTGTAGCTATCGTTGGGATCCGTCATGGTGTAGGATCGGACCAGTATCACACCGAAAAAAGTTAGAAGGTGTACTATCGTGTCGTGCAATGCAAAAGTAACCGCCGGCAAGAAAAGTCTATTTGCGTACGGTGCCACAGCTACGTGTACGTGTTGTTTCAAAAGCCATACCTTTGTGTTGCGAGCCAAGTCTGTTTTTGCATTTGCAAGTTGAGCATCTTGTACCACCACACTAGCTCTTTCGGTTTGGATACTTCCCTGCACCTTGGTTGTCGAGCCCGCCACTGTATCGTACATCATGCGGATCTCCGAGCCGGGCGGAAGCTTGTGTTATGGCGCTGGGAAAAAAAAACCACCCCCGTACCCGTTAACTACAGGCATTTTAATGCCTGACTTATTGTCACAAATCACCACCGTGACTTCATGCATTGAGCGACTTCAGAGACTTACAAGCCGACGTCGAGAGAGAGGTACAACTGTAAGAGTCTATAACAAATTGTTCGCCACGACCGTAGTTGCGGCTGTAGGTTCAAACCAACTCCGCTCGTTCGGCTCTATATAGACTTGCATTTCGAAACTGCGGCGCAAAGAAGTCTTGTCATGGAAATAAATATCTATGGAAATAAAGGGAGCAGCTTTTCTTTTATTCATTTTGATAGGTTAGGTTGCAAATTCATGGCCTTGAGATAGTCGTCTTGCAGCCCTTCGTACGCGAGGTTCTGGATGTGCAGTTTGTGCTCTGCTTTTTTCTTTTCCTTTTCCGCTTCCTCCGCTCTGCCCCGTGCTTCCTTCGCTCGTGTAGCTTCCCCCTCCGCACGTTTGCGTTCCTGCTCCATTTTTGCCTGGGCGGCTCTTTTTTTCTCTGCTTCGTCCCTGGCTTGCTTCTCCTGCACCTTGTTCATTTTTGCCGGTTATCAAATGTAAAAATGTCTGGGTCTGGAAATTTCTGAGACTTGTCATGCGCGTTTTGCATGGGCCATGGTGTCTGTGATGCATGCCCTAGCATCACAGACTTTTTGAGGGCTTCGCGATGCCTATTTATTCCGCATGACAAATGCCCTCTCCGCGTAGCCAAAATAATCGCATTCCCTTTTCTGCTTACGCAATACAGATTTTTTTGGAATCCAAATGCAGCATCACAAGTTTGCATTCTTCCAGACCCAGCCATATTTGCATTTGATACCAGTTCCTTCACCACACGTTCTGACCGTTTGTTAGTGCGCTCGAGCTTGACCTTTTCGACGTTTCGGAGGGCCTGTTCGGCCTCCCGGCGACGTTCCTCAGCGAGGCGATCCTGTTCCTGCTCTCGTGCTATCCGCAGTCGTTCCGCTCGAGGTCGTATGCATTGCAAACATGGCCGAAAGGACTGGGACTCCATGGAAACTTGTCATGCAGAATCTGATGATTGAATCGTGCAAAACCAAAAGACTGTGTAGTTCGGTGGAGCAACAACTGTTGTTGCCCACTTCTTGCCACGCAAAGGGGGAATCTCTCATGCGAAATAGGAACTAAGAAGCTCTTCTTGCACAATCTATAGTAATGCCTCCGGGTGCAAGTACTTACCTTACCATGCTAGACGATCATCTTTGAGCTCCACAAGGAGCTGCGTCATGACAAACCTTTCACATTCTTCCAGACTGAGACACATCATTTGCATTTGATAGCCCGTTATGCAGTGCAAAAGTATCGCACTCGTATAAATGCATTACAAATTTCCGCAGCATGAGAAATAAAATTTGGATTTAGGTTCGGAAAAAAATTTGTAATGCATGCTTGCAATACGAGTACGATACTTTTGCAAAGGATACCCGTTTTTCTGCCTCTTCACGACGCTCTTCTCGCACTCGTTCTTATCAAATGCAAATATGTGTGGGTCTGGAGGTTTGTCGTGCGTATTTTGCATGACCCATGATGCCTGTGATGCATGACCTAGCATTGCAGATTTTTATGGGCATGGGGCTTCCTCATTTAAAATCCGCATGAGAAATACCCTGTCCACCGTGTAGCAGAAACTCGGATCCTCTTGGTAGTGACGCAATACAGATTTTGGACAGCAGCACAAGTTTCAACCTTCCAGACTCAGATGACATATTTGCATTTGATAGTTCTTGTTCCCGATCAACATCGGCTAATGCTGGTTATGGCGCTCTCAAGCGTTGTTCTTCCATTGTTCGCTGTTGCAAGAATTTGTGATGCAAGTAGGCGAGCAAAGAACCTAAAAGCATTGCAGATTTTTGCTGCGCGGTGAACCTGTCATGCGAAGTAGCTACCCAGAGGGTGTTGATACTGATTCTGCATGAGAAATGATGTTAGTAACAGCGAGGATGAATGAACAAACGCGAAGTCACTTCCATACTTGTTGCCGTTTCTCTTCCTCGCCTCGAATCCGTTCTGATGCGAGCTCGCTGTCGCTGACAATAGTGTCTTTCGACGCAGGGGCAGAAGGGGCATTTTGAACGCGCAGGAGCGCCTCTGCTCGGACCGAGGCCCCGCTCCGCACGCCGAGGCGCAGCAGAGAATTGTTGGTATTAGACGACGCGCCACCGCCCGGGTTGCCGCTGCTTCCTACACCTGATCGCGTTGATTCGGCGACGGGGTCTAAGAATGTGTTGCGGGATGAGGTCATTTTGGAGCTGTTGTTGCTTGTTTGTTGTGCGGTCTGTTCTGACGGAGACGAAGCGGAGTTACTTGCATTGTGGTTCTGCTCTTCTCGCGCCCGAACTTCTGGTAAAAGTCGGCTAGTACTACCCTTCGCGCGGCCTGATTCCGGTTCGGCAACCGGATTTTGGTTTTTACCACGTCGTGGTATCAGGCCGGACGGAACATGCTCTTGTTGCGCCGGAGGCTGCAATTTGTGCTGTTCTACCGGGACGCCCCCGAGCGGCGGATTCTGCATGTGGGTACTAGCGTGGACCTGCAGTCTGCTCTGCTGTTGTCGCAGCTGCTGGTGCCCTTGTGGCCTGCGCAAAAGCTGCTGCTCTATGTCGTGTGAAGTCCGGATTTGCTGCTGCTGTTGTCCCAGGAGCTGCTGGTGTTCTAGCGGCCTTGGCAGCGGCTGCTGCTGCTGCTGCTGCTGCTGTATCCCTTGTGCAGTCCAGATTTGCTGCTGCTGTTGGAGGGGTTGTTGGTGACCGAGTAGCTGCTGTTGCGGTTGCAAGACCGCTCTACTCTGCTGCGGTGGCACCTGTATTCTGTGTTGCGGTTGCACTTCCACCTGCTGCATATGGTACTGCGGGTGCAGGTGATCATGCTGCTGCTGCTGTTGCCTTTGTTGCAGGAGCATGTGGTGCTGATTCGGCATCTGCTGCAGCTGTTCCTGGTTCTGTTGTTGCTGCTGCTGCTGCTGCTGTTGGGCATGTCCCTGCAACGAGGCCCGGTGCTTGAGGGACGGCATATCCGGGCCCCGGTTGTGGTCTCTCATGATGTGTGTCTCGTGCGGTAGTTTCACATGAGCATGAGAACAAATCTACAGTAGACCAGAACTCCACGAATTGGTTACGATGTGATGGGAAAAAAGCGTACAAGAGGACAAGGCACAGTTGCTCGAACCATGAGTACGTGTACATGGGGCAGGTGCTAGTGCCTCCACGTGGTGGTTGTGTCTGAGGAAGTTCTCATCTCCCAGAAAAAAACCCTCCTCACATCTTCACTAGGACTAGGAATGTTGCATGTTTGGAAAATAAACAGAAAGAGAAACAGGACTACAAGACCAAAAATTGATGCAATTTAGAAACGATGAAGTTCTTCTTGGATCAACAATTACAAGTAATTGACAATACAGTGTACTTCTTTATGTACGCGTCAAACTAGAATAAATATCACTTACTGACTGTGCTCGCAACCCCACTCTCCCTCGACACTTCGCTCTACTCCCCAGACCTTCCGTACATACGTTGCAGCAAGAGCAACATGTTCGTGCGAAACGATGCGAAACGAGGGGAACATCTCTGGCCCCACCGAACGTCGAGTGGGGCTCTTGCTCTCCACTACAGGTTGAAGCGCGTGCGAAGGCACGAAGGTTATGGTTTTGCGCGGACGATCTACAATATCAAAGAAAATTTGGACTTTATTTTGGGATCGGATTTTTTCGGAACTATCTAAACTGAGAACGGAACCAACAGCCACCACACCGTGGCGCTTCGCACTTGTCGCCATTCCGTTTCCTTTCGTGTGTGTTGTTTTTTTTCGTTCTCTTCAGCTTCAGCTTCAAGCTCGTTTTCTTCTTCAAATTTCGTTTTCTGTTTTTCTCTCTTTCCTTCTTCTCTTAGGGGGGACAAAATTTGCGGGATTTGCGTCCGCCCCGCGCCATTCGTTTGCCACGGCCCCCGCCCCGTCTATGTGTGTTCTTCTTGCTAATGGTTGGCGTCCCGCGGATATGCGCGGGTGCCAGCGGCGGCGGCAAACTTCCAGGCGTTGCTCCTATTAGAGGCGTAGGCCAGGAAAGTTAGCCCCCTATGTGGGGCTAAAAGGTCAGACGCCACCTAGCTCCCGATGCTGGGGAGACGCGCGGCGCGCTGTTCTCATGATCGATGGAAGAAGGCCGATGTGGCCCCCCAGTGGCGGAAGTTGGGGCGCCCTTTTTTGGGCCGATTAGCTTTACAGCAGTGGGGCATAGATACGGCCCTCCGCCCAGCCTTAGCTCCAACGCCGGCAGTTCTTTCGCAGTCTTCCGTGCCCCAGGGCCCCTTGGATGTGGTTGTCACATCCAAGAGACGAGCCCCTCCTTGGGTGCGGAAGACTGCGGGATAACCGATGGAAAGGCAAACAGCCCAATTGCCGTGGCAGGCTCTCCATGCAGCGGTTGCTAGACGAGCGCGGGCCAGCAGTGGCAGCTAGAGCGCAGGCTTGGGTGGTTGTATCTATTATACGGCGGCCGGGCTCATTGTGTTCCTTGCTTCCCGCTGTTGGACGGCCACCGCTAGCCTCATTAGGTTGGTAGGGAGCTCGGCCCTCCTCGCGGGTTGCTGCCGGTTATTAATTTCATGGCCAGGCCTCTCTGGCAGCAAGCTCCGCCGCGCCTAACTTCGCGGGCGGGCGACCTTCTCTGGCATCCCCGCCCAAGCATCCGGCTGAGCGCGCAAGCTCGGCCCGTTTGCTGAAGGTGACTCTGCTTGGCTATAGAAACAACATCAAGAAAAACGCCGCGCAGCGACAGGAGGGCGCGCAAGAGAGGGGCACCACGGGGCTTAGGCCTCCCCCGCTCAGGGATTTGCTTTGCTTCGAAGGTCGCCACGCTTCTAGCAGACAGCCGAGATGGCTCGGCCGCCTGTGCGCTGGCCGGCCGGGGCTTCTCGGATTTTTCTCCGTTTCCGTTTCCGCACTTGTTTCACGGCTTCGAGTTCCGTTCTCAGTCTCGCCTCTTTTTTTTGAAAAAACACGAGAACAGGCGGGGAAGGATCCAAGAGTCGCGAAAAAGTTCCGTTCTCAGTTTAGACAGTTCCAAACAAAGCCATATCCCTTTATTTTCATCGCTTTGAACCGATTCAGATTTTCGTTCATTTGCCACAAGGGCACTTATTCGAAAAGTTTGTTTTCGTTTATTCTCGTTGTGTTTGCGAAAGGACAGCCAAAAGGGCGTCTTCCTCTCTGGACCTTTTTCTTTCTGCCAAAATGGCGACCGCGATATTTTTTGCCAAAGTGGCAGCTTTATTTTATTTTGCCAAAATGGCAGGTGAGTGTCTTGTTGCCAAAAGGGCACTATAATTCTGTCGTATACTTTTTGCCAAAGTGGCAGCTTTATTTTTGCCAAAATTATGGCAGGTGCGTGTCTACTTGTTGCCAAAAGGGCACTCTAATTCAGTCGTACACTTTTTGCCAAAATGGCAGATTTATTTTTGCCAAAATGGCAGTTGACTGTCTTGTTGCCAAAAGGGCATTATAATACAGTCGTAGACTTTTTGCCAAAGTGGCAGCTTTATTTTTGCCAAAATGGCAATTGAGTGTCTTATTCTTGCCAAAAGGGAACTATATTTCAGTCGTGTTTTCCAGTTTGAAAACAATTACGAAGCAGCACCACGTCTTGGGCGGGGTGACGAAAAAGGAACTATATTCTTTTACAGAGTAGTAGTAGTGAACTCGTAAGACTGCACCTGGGGGAGGTGCTATCTCTAATCGGTGTTTCCAGCAACATCAGACCTTACTTAGTAGTTGTTCTATGGCTCCACCTTTCCTACCTTATCGTAAAAGACCGATCTCCTTCCTGCGGAAAGAATGGCCAACATACGAGGGCTTTTCTTTTTCCAAGCCAGCAGAAAAACTACGTACTACTACTAGACCACAGCTACTCAGCAGAGACGCGCACAAGAAGCTTGCTGTTCCTGTGCGGGCTGGGACCCCTTAGTAATGTAATTGGTACTGATTAATTATAATTTCTTCGATGTTTCACCTCCGCAAAGTGATTTCGGACGTGCCATAGCGTGCCGGTTTGGCACACCACAGCCCGCCCCGCTCTTGTGTCGTCATACTACCGTGTCTTTCTCCTTCTCAAAAGTTCTGTTTATTTGTAGGGAGATAAAATATTCTTCATTTTCTGCTATGAATCGCAGACAGAAGATTCTTGCGTTTTTACGAAAGTGAGATGCTGCAGCACGGCACTTCTGTCAGAAGCAGAATCAGCAACACAAATGCGAGTTTTGAAGATCGAAAGGTTTTGGGATCACGCTCTACGTCATGATGTTTGCTTTTTATCGCAATATATGAAAAAGCAAAGTCCTCTATTACTTGGCGGTCTACTTCTTTATGTAGAGAACTCCTCCGAGAACTCTTTCTTTATCGGAGCTGCATGGAAAGGAGCCTCCACTTCGTCGTCCTGTTCCTCCTCGACTTCAGCTTCGTAACCGAGTTCCGCCTCCTCCTGCTCTATCCTCAGTAAAAACGTCCGCACCGAATTGTCAAGATGGTAACTACTTTTTCGTTGTTATTGTCATCAAGATGGTAAGTAACGTAGCTGCTACACAAATCAACAAGCTATGGCCGTTGCACAAGACAGACTTGGACTCTTCATAGTGTAATCCAAGAAAAGAATTCGTGAAGAAGCAAGATCTCATCCTGATGACAGCATGACAAATTCCGAAGGAACATCAGAAAATGCTCGCCATCATCGAGCTGCGCATGACAAACTTCCGAGGCTGCATGCAAACTTGCATGACAAATCTAGGGATCAGGACGGTTTTGCAATAGATACGCTCGTCTTCCTCGAGTTCAGCGCCGAACGCGTTTTCCTCTTCGTGGCCCTCCTCCACGTCGTCCAGGTCGTTTTCATCGCTGAGCACGTTTTCCTCTTCGTAGTAGCCCTCCTCCACGTCGTCCAGGTTTCCCTCCACGTCCATCATGTCCCCGTCCTCCACGTCCCCTTCGTAGTAGCCCTCCTCCTGGCTGTCGGCGGCAACATCGTCTACTTCCGGTTATCAAGTGGCGAAAGACGTGACTTGGGTACTACCCAGTTTTGCAATAGGCACTTTTCACATTTTTCTTCTGGAAAGCGACATCAACACTTTTGCATTTGTGACAGTGCGTGAGGATCCGGAGGAGGCGGTGGAAACGCGACCGGAAAAATCCGGAGGGCAGCACAACCGCGCGCACACATCATGTGTGCTTCCTAGAAAATATTTCGAAAAAGATTACTATCCTACTACCCTGGCAAGCATGACCAACACACACGCTGCGCCATGGTTTGCATGAGAGAAGTTTAGATACGGGAATACTGGTTTCTTTCTAGTGGTGCTCAAACTATTTGATCGAACGCTAGAAACGCGGCGCCGGGGCCTTGCTTCTGTAGTTCCCCAGCACGTTCGCACTTGATAGCTCTGCATCTACCGCTGCGCCCGCGAGCTCGACCCCCCTTGCGTTTGGCGCCGCCGCTTCCACCGACGGAGTAGCTGCGCGGGAGTCTTCGGACTCCTTCTCGGCGTCGTAGGCCTCCGCTGCCGGAGTGGTATCGCCCGCCGCCCGCGGGAACAACCGGTGGGTCTGCAACACCTTTATGGAAGCGCCAGGTTTGAAATCGACAAAGTTGAAACGATTTGTCATGCATAAAATGCAAGGCATGAAGTGCAAGTGCAGGTCTTGCCGGGATGGCAAGTAGGGCCGATCATTCTGAGCCTGTTTAGGGTTTGAAATAGAGCTGCTAATGTAGCATGACAAACGCAGTCTTCTGTGCCCAAACAGCATGACAAATTGGATTCCGGCGCTCGGAAAATCTGTCATGCGCAGCTTGATAAGTTGGCTTCCGCCTGGCTCGTCCATTTTATGCACGGCAAATCACTTCAGCTTTGTCGATTTCAATCCTGGCATTCCCATAACCCTCCGCCTGAAGACGCAGTTGGCGTGCTCGATCTTGTTCTTGCTGTTTTTTCGCGGGGCCTGGTATGTCGCCGCCCGGTTCGATCGCAACTGCGCGAGGGATATGGATTTGTCGCCGCCCGACGCGAACAGCCGCTTTAATCGCAACAGGACCTCTCCACCCGCAACCCGCGCCTTGTCGACCAGTTCCCGCCAGGCCCTGCCGTTCCGCGCCGCGGCCTCCTCTTATCCAAAAGAGGAAGAAGTTGTGTTTTGGCATGCGCATGAGTAATTTTCCCGGTTTACAAGTAGAACGCGAACGGCGAACAGCATTACAATACTTAGTTTATTTACAAGAGCCTATCTTCGGCTGTTCCTCGTCTTTCCATATCTGATTTCGCGCACTAGGCTAGTGCGCGACATCGTATTTGGGAACGAAAGAGGCTGCTTCGATAGGTATAAGTACTTAAGCACGACAAACGTATCGTTCTCCGTCTCCTGTAGTTGTTGCGTGTTCTGCATTACAGATTCACACCGAGATGACACTTCTGTTTCTGTTGGATATCCGCTGTTTTTTCGTGGTTTTATCCTTGTGGTTGCCCTGCGGAAGCTGAGGTATCCTGTGGAAACAAGACGGCTCCACCCCATCTTGCAGGAGTCCAAAACCTCGAGTAGAGTGAGATTCTGCAATACAAATGAATGCAAATTTGCGGAATTGTGCATTACAAGTTTGGAAGCTCCACCAATCGGTTGCCAGGGCTATCTCACATATTGTATCTACAGTAAGCCACCTTCACGTTGTTCGTCACATTCGATTATGAAGAACCCCGATTTTCATGTAAACCCTTTCAAAACTACACACTTCCGGTGGGGTTTGATGCAGATGGTAACTTTACTTTTGCACATGCAGGTTTTCGTGACAAGATGGCGTGGGAAGTGCTTTATTCCACAGGATACTGAGGAGGATGATGTCCTTACTCTTGCGGTTGTCTTCCTTTCGGTTTCTATCCAGTAGCAACAGACGGCCGCAGCTGCGTATGCATTACAGAAGTACTATCGTACCAGTAGTAATTGCATGCACAAATAATTTAGCTTATCATGCCAGACCCAGAGGAAATTTGTGATGCTGTTGTAGCGCAGGACAGCGATTTGTCATGCATATCCGCAATCACTACGAATGCGAAACTTTTGCAATTGATACTGCGGACCTAATAAACCAAGAATACATGGATATTTTTGGATGTTGTGCAACAACCTGACCCCTTTCCGCCCGCGGAAAGGGGGGTAGACGCCCCTCCAGGCGGGTGGCACCCCCTCCCTCCCCCCCTTTCCGCAATCGTCATCGGCATAAAAAAAAATCGCGCGCGCGCGCTGCGCGCGCGCACGGTATTACCGATCCCGCCATAAGAAGACACCTCTTGAATTGTTTGCATGCGCGGCGGGCGTCCGGCTCTTGCCATTTTTTCCATTTATCGACAAGCGGCCCGTGGCCGGGCGTCGGCGCGTTTTCCCGCGACTACACGCTGCGCGACCACGGCTTTCTTTGGGGCTCGCCCTGCCTGTGGCCAACCAATGCGCGCAGCACAGACATCGCCTAACGGCGTGGCGGGCACGCTTGTGCGTGGTTGCGTGTGTGAAGGGGGGAAGGCGCTGCAAACAGGCCGGCCCCGTTGCTTTCCATCCCTTCCTCCTGGGCAGGCGCAGGCGCCAGGCAAAGTCACGGGCTGCAGAGGAAAGCCCCCTGCCTGCGAAGGCCAGCTAGCTCGTGGCGCCGGAGCCCCACTCTGTTACTTTAACTTTGCATGCATGCTCCGCATGAGGCGCCACGCAAACCAAATCACACCAAGCCACCCGCGGGCGCCCTCAGGCTGCCGACCCCGGGCAAGCTACCCGGTTTCAAATTGGTTTGAAAAGGCATTAATGTAAAAGCGGGAGGCGGGCCAAAGAAATGCGCCAAAATGCCGGCGCGAATGGCCAGGGGGAAGACGCGACACATGGCCCAAACAGACCGGGGGCGAACGCAGGCGGTGGCTGCGGCCGCGCGAGGACAACCGGGGCCGACTGCCTGCGGGCCCATCGCGCCCAAGGCTTCTGCGCCCGATCATGAAACGGAAACAGGACCCGGCAACGAAATAGGGCAAACCAAGACCCCCAGGGGCCCTGTCAAAAATAGGCAAAACACTGGGGCGGCGCCAAAATAAAACAAACTGGGGGCCCAAGGGAAGCTCCACAAAGAAGCAAGGCAAGACAACACAGGGGCCACAAGGGCTGCGCCACAAAGACATACGCCACAAAAACAAAGCCCAAAAACAAAAGCCCCGGGCCACCCCGGTTGTTGTTAGTTTAGCCCGCGCCCAAAACACTGCGAGTTTTCGCGCGTTCCGAGTTTGGGTCTCCGGCGTGATTATGTTAATTAATTTGTGGTTTAAATTTTGTTTAATTTCTGGTTTAGTTTTGCATTAAAATTTGAATTAATTTGTTGGGGGTGCGAAATCCCACACGATTCGCCTTGTTTTCAAATTAATGCGAATTTTATTGCAAATATTATTGCACAGATTATTGCAAAAATTGTTGCAGAGGTCAGGCCGCGGGATCTTGTGAAAAGATTCGCAAGGCCTGTCGCTCCCTCTGCAACAGACCTCGACCCCTGCTGGCCAAAGAGAGCCCCGCTACCAGCCCAAGACCGCCAGGCTTGGCCGGGCTCGGCTCCCCGGTACCGGCGGGCGACACCCTACCCCCTCAGGCCCGTTGGGGAAAGCAAAGGCAAAACCCAGCCTCTGGGCCGAGAAGCACGACCACGAAAGCGCCACCCGAGACGCAACCCGACGAAACCCATCCCCGGCGGTAAGCCGGGGGGCTTCGGAATGGCACATGGCAGGACTGCACCCTCACCACGGACACAAAACTCAAACGCGGCAAGCGCTGGCCTAGGGAACAAAAAAGCAGGGCCGCCGGTTTCCATTAATTTCCCCCCCGGGGGCGCCGCGCGGCGCCCTTCCGGAATTCCAAAAACCAAGCCCCTGGCCAATCAATACACAAAACCAATGGGACAAAACCCGGCGCAGCTTTTTTATTAATGCCTTTTTACGCTGATTTTATTGGCCCGAATTTGCCTGGGGCTGGCTGGCTGAGCGCCCCTAGATAATGCCGGCCACGGGGGCACACGGACGCACAACCCCGCTCCCTGACCTGCCTCAGCCACTACATGGCGGGGGCAGCGCCCGCCCGCGCGGCGCCACCTGCCCGCATGCAGCCAGCGTTTGACA
The DNA here is from genome assembly GCA_905178155.1 of Amoebophrya sp. A120. Taxonomy (NCBI): domain Eukaryota; class Dinophyceae; order Syndiniales; family Amoebophryaceae; genus Amoebophrya; species Amoebophrya sp. A120. The sequence continues at coordinate 25,776 of CAJINV010000002.1, forward strand.
GAAGAAACGGGCCCCACCCGCTACCTAATAGCTTTTGTCGCCGGCGATAGCGAAAGCGCGCGCCGCCTAGTCATGTGGGGCCGGCGAGGGAGGAGGGCACGCCGCCATGCCCCGACGCCTTCGCCGCGCGGTGGAGCCAAACCATGCACAGGATTCATTGATTTGACTGCGGGAGCGGAGGCTGCGAGCTTGGCCAATGGAGCGCTGCCGGGCGTTCGGTGCGGGAATGGGGCGCGCACACGGGCGGGGGAAGGGAAAGAACGCGCCGCGGGCGGAAGCCTGCGTGCGCCAGGCAGGCATGTGGCCAGGCGGCCCGCGCCTTTGTCTTTGGGCAGTTTGCAGGCCTCATTGGCCAGGGCTGTTCTTTCGGGGGCGGGCGCGCTTTTTTTTTTCGGCGCCGCCCTTCTCCACCCTTGCTTGGGTCGGCGTGGCGGCGCGGCACAAAAAAGGTCGTGGACCGGCGCCGCGCTGCCGGCTTGCAACGCTCGCACCCAGATGCGGCCGGCGCCGAGCCGGCAGGGGCCCTGCCCCAGTCCCCGCTCGGGCGCGAAAAAATAGCACCCCCCCCCACAACGTTGCCCCCGGTGGACTCCTTACTGGTTTTGGGTGGGCACGTCGAAGGCTGCGCGCGCAAGAGGTATTCTGGGGGGTCGTGTTTTGATTCCAGCATGCTTCATAAGCTGCGGGGGGTGGGGGCCTGTGTTCAGGGGCCGGCCCATCTTAAGGGCGGGAAAAAGGGCGAAGAATGCGCGCCGGGCCCGGGCAAGCGCGGCGTGGGCGTGGCTCTCGTTCTTGGCATGCAGTTGCCGGCCGCCGCGGCAGCGGGGCGGGCCCGGTCGCTTGCAGTCTTGCGCGCGCTTGCGGCGTCTAGGTTCTTAGGCTTTTTGGCCGTATCTGGTCGCGGCGGGCGCATGTGCATGCGCGCTGTCCGGCCTTGGCGCTGCCTTGCAATTCACGCATGAAACTTGCGCGCGCGAAGCGCGCGCCGCCAAAAAAAATGTACTCGCACCGATACATAGGCCGCGTGCGCGGTGCTATGCCCTTCGTTTGCGCGCGCCCCCCCCGCCCCCCGGCCGTCTGACTGGAATGCGAGCGTGCCGGCCCCGGCCGCTTGGCTTTCGGGTCTCCTGGCCGGAAGGTGGGTGGGGGCCCCCCCCCCCTTTCCGCGGGCGGAAAGGGCGGGGTCAGGTTGTTGCACAGCATCTTGTTCATGTTGACCAACGGCGAGATAATTAGCATGACAACTTTATTTGTATTTTCCACCTCGCAGTTTAGCTACATGCAAGGAGACGGGTCGATGAAGACGTCCTACATCTGTTCCTCGAGCAGGGGCGAGCTTTGGTCTCTGCATGGCAAGAAGGGCAGCTTCTTCCAGATGTGCTCCTACACGGCTGCGACGTCTATTTTGCCCTGGATAGGTGTATGTACGGAGCATGTCCTGGCCCGACAATTTCTTTCCCGACTTGGTTTCGAATTCGAGTTCGGATATCAAGTGAAAAAATACACGCAGTCACGCCATAGTGGAGTTTCATTTATCTGTCTATTTCAAAAATAAAGCTGAAGTTTTCAACAGTTGAGGCTGTGCTGCTGTATAGAAGTTTATACCGGGTGATCACCGACAACTAGTACCTGTACCTACCGCGAGTTCCATCTGGCAAAGTGGTGGCAATGTGCAAGTGGTGGCACACTTGCAGGGAATTGGAGATAATAATCGCTGGCTGTACCGCATTTGTCGCTGCGTGCAGCTCTTTTTTCGCATCACACAATAACAAGGAGTTTGCATCTATTCCAAGCCGGCGCAATGAGCTAGAAGATGGACTCTATGTCACTGGTGCAGAGTAGTTTTTCACTTGATATCATTCACCTCGCGAGCCGCCGCAGCTTTCTTCGAGGAAGGCCGAGCGACACTCTTCGGAAGCGGAGCGGCGGGGCCTCGGACTGGCGTGGTTTTGGAGCGCCGTGGCCTCTGCGCTTCCGGAGCGGGGATGCGTCTGTCTCCGCTTTCATCTTCTTCTGAGAGGGAAGGAAGGAGCGTTTCTTTTTTCTTCTTCTGCGGGACTGCTACTTTCGCTACTTGTGCTGCGCCATCAAGGAGCGTTTCCGGTTTCTCTTTCTTCTTCTGCGGGACTGCTACTTTCGCTACTTGTGCTGCACCATCCATCGGAGCTCCTCGGCTCGGCAGCCCGCGCACTGGTGCTGGCGGTGGATGCGGTCGTGGTGCCGCTGCGCTATTATTAGCAGATGGACCGCGTGGTGCTGGTGGTGGTAGTCGTGATGGTGGTGGTGCAGTGCCATCATTACCACCGCTTGCGTTGTTAGGTCGAGCACCGAGAAATGCAAGCATCGCCGCGCTGGTAAAGTTGATTTCGTATCCGGAAGAAAAATCCTCTCCACAACATCTTCGAGTGAAAATAGCATTCTGACTGTGGTCCTCATGCAGCAATACAAATTATTGTTCTTCATCAACATGTCTCCCTGACAACTGAAGCCAGATTTTTCTTCCGGATAGGTCATCGCCGTCGAGGAACAGGTAGCAGCTGGGTTATCCTGAGGAAAATAAACGTTCCCAACCCCGAGTCAAGATGGGGGCTTTGCTACACAAATTTAACAAGAGTTGAATGTTGCGCATTACAAATTTGGGCTCGTAGGTTTTTAGTCGTGTTTACTAGCTAGAGCGGCTGCATCACAAATCGAATAGCTAATCCTGATTTCAGCATCACAAACTCCCAGACAGCATTGTAAAATCCAGTTCCGGTTTGCAAATTTGCATCCTAAGAACTCTGGGGAGGTGGGGACGTTTTTGCAGAGGATAATGGCCCCGGTTTTCTTATCATCAGGGAAAATTCTAGCCCCTCCGCTTACAATGTAACCGATGTTTGCGAGGATTTGTACATCCGCATGACGCGACAGGTGGAAATTTGCTTGGTACTTATTTGCATGAAGGCAGAGCACGCAACTTTTTTCCTTAAGAACCAACCTTCGCGGGGGGGGGAGATTTCTCATCGTGATAGCCACGTCTGAAAATAAAAGTGGTTTATGAAAAGAAGAGGTGCCCCCGTCAGAGTAATTTCTTATTGGAACTAGAAGCGCATGAATTTCATGCATGGGCCATCGCATACTACCACTCAGTGCCGCACGCGTGTGCGACGTGGAGTGGGAGCTTCCAAGGCTGTCGCGATGTTCATCCCGATGGCTTCAGCGGCGCGACAGCTGCGCAAAAACGTGCCGGCTTGCTGTTTCCCTAGAAACTCTGAGTTGGTAGCTATTCACTATCATATTCTCTGCTGTGCTTGATTGTGAAGCCGCCGCCGAATCGCGACCCCGTGACGCGAATAGCGTCGCCCTCGCGTGGGTCTATGGAAGCGCCAAACCTCAAGTCGACAAAGTTGAAATGATTTGCCACACGCAAAACGGATACAACCACGAGGAAGACCAATGTCTGAGCGGAGCGTGACAAATCTTCGGAGCAACGGAATTCAATTAGTCATGCTGTTTGGGCGCAGAAAACTGCTTGCGTCGTGCTCTTAAATAGGCTCGGCAGCCTGTCCTCTATCCCAAGCCCTAAAAAAATAGGCCCACAATCTGCCTCACTTGCCATCCCGGCAAGACAGGCACGCCAGGCCTGGCATTTTATGCATGGCAAACCATTTCAACGCTGACGACTTCAGTCCTGGCAGATCCCTAGGGCCGTAGTCGTAGCCGAATCCCTGCGCGTGGTCCGGGTCTTTAGCGTGGAGACCGCGCCGGACTTCGCCAGTAACCGCCTGGCCCAGCTTTTTCGCGACGGCCTCGGAATCGCGCCCGACCACCACGTAGGTCACGTGGTGGCCGGCACGGGTCACGGCTTCCAGGGCATCCTGGTGGATGCCCATGCGCGCAAAGGCCGCCGCCTGCCCTCGGCCTTTCGGGACGAGGGCGACGTCGGTCGAGGACCTGGACACGAGGGAGAAGCCCGGCTGTTCGCAGCGGATGACGACCCTCCTCTCCGGAGGCGGCGGAATCTGCTCGCCGCGCATCCGCGCGAAAGTGTCGCGAAGTCGCTGCTCAGCCTCGCGGCTGCGGGGCGCTCCTTCTCCGCCCGACTCCTTGCTATGCGTTTCGACGTTGGCCGTGGTCGACTGCAGGGACGGGAGTTTTTGCTGACGCGGATACTCGCTGCCGCCGTCGTCCGCGGGCGGCTCTATCAATTGCAAAACTCTCGTCGCACACGCGCAAAGACGACAACTTTTGCTGACAAGGCCACTTCTGTTTTTGTTCTGCGGTACAAACAAGATGTAGTGGTAGGCCGAACTACAACTACTTGTTCGCGCAACAGAACCATCGCACCTTGCCAGTGCCAGTGATGCGCTTTGGACGTGCGCGACAATATTTGCAATGCGTATATTTTTCTGCAGCGACGAGGGGTCGGCCCGTGGTAGCACTCACCTCCTCCATCGTTCTGGTGCCCTATCCTGTGCAAAAATGTCCCCACCCCAAAGTTGTCATGCGAGAAATCATCTGCATTTGCATACAATAACAATGTTGCTCATGCACAACCCCACGAGTAGCATTTTTCCATGCAGTCTCGGACGAAAAATCTGTCATGCTCTAATCAGGGTTAGATGATCGATTTATGAAGATGACGCTAAGCTAGCTCACACTGACTATGCTTCATGCTCGAGTTTGTCAGGCGTCAGTTCCAAAAGAACCAAAGCTGGTGGATTTATTTGCCGTGCAAACTCTCCTATTTTGACTATGGGATGGGGACGTGGTGTAGTTTGCACGGAATATACTTTCTACCGGTGCGATTCCGGCAGTTGCGTCTTCTACCTGTTCTTTATTCTGCCCGAGAATCGCAGTCGCCGTCACGGTATCCAGTGCAAATGTGTCTGGGTCTGGAACAAAAGTACAAGGTTTGTCATGCATATAAGGGAGACGCAGATGTTGATCTGGAACGCAGCCAGAAGCACCACTGATTGCGCAAGAGCTTGTTTATGCCTGTTCCGCATGAGAAGATCGCCCGTTGATGCGTGGCAGAATCTGGGTAGCATTTGCCATTCCTGCAACACAGACTCTAGCACCATCCAGATTTAGCATGGCAGGTTGCAGCGTTCCGCACTCAGCCACATTTGCAATGCATACGCTGAGGTCTGCTCCACCTGCTGCAGCTGTACGAGATTGCGGCTGGTAGAAGAAGACGGAGCTGCTGTCGCTGGTGCCTGCATTGCGTTCACCTGGTGCATCACACCCGCAGACCCCGCGGAGGTCTGCTCCACCTGCTGCAGCTGTGCGAGATTGTGGTTGGTAGAAGAAGACGGAGTTGCTGTCGCTGGTGCCTGCATTGCGGTCACCTGGATCACACCCGTAGACCCCGCGGAAGTCTGCTCCACCTGCTGCAGCTGTGCGAGATTGCGGTTGGTAGAAGATGGAGTTGCTGGCGCTGGTGCCATATCCTGTGCAAAAGTATCGTACTCGTATAAATGCAAGTCTTGATGCATCTTGTTCTCAAGGCAAATCTGCATTATAATTCTATTTCTCATGCTGAGGAAATTCGTAATGCACTTATACGAGTACGATACTTTTGCAGTTCATATACCACCCGCATTGCGTCCACCTGGATTGCGTCGTCCGCACACCTGTTTAGGGGTCTTTGTTGCTGCTTGTCATGCGTATCGCCCATTTATGAGGGAAAAAAAAGCACAAAGAGGCACGCAGCGCCTAGGAGGGGGCTGGGCCTGCGGCCTACTAAAGTTAAAGTACTTACGTGCAACAACATCATCAACTTCTTCCTCATCCACCACCAGTGGACAATTTGAATTTCTCGTACAGTCGATAATACGGCGAAAATGTTGAGAAAAAATTCATCAGTACCTCGTCGTGCGAGCCGCCGCCAGGCGAGCCGCTGCCTCGGCCCGCTCCTCCTCCGTTTCCTCCCTTATTCTGAGCAAAAACGCCCCCACCCCATAATCAGGTTGGTAAGTCCGCAGTACAAGTCCCTAAGTATTGGGAGCTGTGCATGAGAAGTTTCCAGCACCCTCTGCAGTGTAGTGCTGGGTAGCAAGGGCAGCCGCATCACCAAAATATTCCCTGCTTATGCTGCATGACAAATCGAAATCCCAGAACGCGACTATAAATTGCTCTCATCATTCAGCGAATGCGCATTACAGATATTTCGATGAATCCAAATCTGCATGAAAACTATGAGGTGGGATCGTTTTTACGCAAGATATCCTTAACGTGCCGGGACACTACGTATCGGGGCGCCTCACCGTCTCCAGCGTCGGAACGTATCCATTGCAAACGTGTCTGGGTCTGGAAAAACCGTACTTCTGATGCTTGCTTGCCATTCGCGCAAGAGCGGCATTGCATGACAGACTAGGAAAATTCACGACGCCTCCCTCGTCATTCAGAGGACATGCAACTTGTAATGCGTACCACGTGCGACGAAGCGCGACGGAAATTTGTCATGCTTGACAGACCACTGACCCAGCGATCTGCGTCACAACTTTCCAGACCCCGACATCTTTGCAGTGGATATGGTAGATCAGTTGGTCCGTGTAGCGCTGGCAGTAGAATTGGAGCTGCTTCTCGGCCAGCGGCTCGACCCCGTCGCGGGCCGCGGCGCGGTCCAGTGCCTCGAAAAATGTCCGGGGGGTGGGCTTCGCCTCCACCCCGAACCCCAGCCCGTGCAGTGTGGGGGCCTCCGAGTTTAGCGCGTCCAATCCGAGCCCCGCCGCTAAGCTCTCCGAGACGAAAACCCGCAGCAGCTCGAGGTTGTGGCCACTGTCCTCCAATATCACGGAAAAGCTATGCGGGTCGCCTAGTTCTCGCTTGCTGCCTGGATTTAGCCGCCTCACGCAGCCTTTCTCGTCGTCGAATAAGTCCATGGCCGCCAATCGGAGGTTGGTATCCAGTTTATAAAAAAATACGAAAAAAATGTCGCTTGATATCGCTTATCACAAAATAAAAATGTCGTCATTATCACAAAATGTCGTCGTTTTTTATGTCGCTTATCACACAAGAACATATATAGAGTCATTTTTTCTTCAGCACGGACTGATCATTAGAATCGGAAATATCGTCTTAACGTCGTGGAGTTACGGTCCCATGACGACGAGAGTCTATGCGCGAACAGAAAATAAAAATACGACACCTGTTTGCACGGCTTAGGGAATGCCTCCGCGCAGTGGCCGCAGATGGTGCTGACAAGTACCTCTCTACCACGGGTAACAACGCCGTGGTTGGTAACGAGAGCATTTATACTGCATATTCATAAAACTTGCACATCGCCTGTGCCGCCACCATTCCAAACCTCCATCTGACCATCCGGCCTTCCACACAGCCGATAGTACCTTTCCATCCTGTACTCCTCTTTTTTTCGCGCGCGGAGTCCTCCTTTTTTCGCGCGCCCAAAAACCACCAATAGCCTAGAGCCGCCAGCCACGCGCCCACCTCAGTGCCTAGAGCTGGGCCATAGAAGCGGCGGCCACTAGCTCTTGGTCCTCACGCTTTCGCCCGTGCAATTCAAAATGATGGCCACTGGTAGTAGCCAGCACCCCTCGCCATCACCTCTGGCCATCACTTTGCCCGCGCGAAAAAGTCACGGCAAAAAGTGACGACCAGAAGCTATTGGCCATCCATCGCGCCTCAGGCCGGGCAAGGTGGTCGGAGGTGGTCGCCCGCCCCAGGCCGGGCAAGGTGGTCGTCCTTTGCCATCACTTTTTGGTCGGCCAAAAGCGATGGCCAAAAGTAGTCCCCTGGCCATCACGTTTGGCCATCACTTTCTGGTCGGCCAAAAGTGATGGCCAAGAGCCCCTTGGCCATCACATTTGGCCATCGCTTTCTGGTCGGCCAAAAGTGATGGCCACAAGAAGCCCCTTGGCCATCACTTTCTGGTCGGCCAAAAGTGATGGACAGGACGTCCTTCTTGGCCATCACAAGTGATGACCCCTGATTTTGTCGCACGCGGTCCGGCGAAACCTCCATCTGACCATCCGGCCTTCCACACAGCCGATAGTACCTTTCCATCCTGTCCATACAGATCTCTGTTTTTTTCTATCTTTCGTGTAGCAGCCGAGATCGCCCACTTGCGAGTGCTCCGTAATGAGATCTTAAGCGTCAGATGCTTTCTGCTCTCACCACAATAGCTTGGAGATCTTTGCCGAAAGAAAAATCGGCGAAACCACAGCAGAAGTGTGATGTAATATCGGGTGGAAATTATTGGCAGAAAGAACCGCTGTTCTGTGACACAAGAAACACTCTAGCCTTAGTCCAGAAGAAAAAACCTTTTGTGTGGGTTGATAGACCGGTCTTTAGCCCTTGCCAAAAACGGTCGGAACAGGATGACTTTCTTTTCCAAGCGCACGAAGCACAAGGCAAACACTTATTCTCGAATCGGCGCAATAGTACGGTAGCCTATTTTATTCTTGTCCTCGTCGTTCGAGCGCACAACTTTCAGTTGCAATGTGCTGAAGTGTGCTGAAGCTGCGTCACGTCGTAGTAGCTACTAAGTCACAGCAGCCTATGTTTTCCAAACTGGAGTCTCTTCTTTTTTCGATGTGTTGCTCCGGATCTTGTATAACAAGAGTCGCTTCATTATGGAAACGCCAGCATCGCAATCGATATCAAAGTTGTAATGCATAAAATCCATACCAATGAATTGCAAACTCAAAAATCTCTGAACGGCGCATGACAAATTCCCCTGACGTGCCTTAATTCAAGAATTTGTCATGCTGTTTATGCAAAGAAGGCGTCTTTTGTCATGCTATTTTGGCAGCTCTGTCTCAGTCGCTCTCCTTTGCCTGCTCTGCAAGACAGGCAATCTGCAAGCTGCATTTTATGCTTCGCAAATTTTATTTTGAACCTTGTCGATATTGCAGCTCCTGACGCTTCCATATTCGTTGACGGTAGTACAATTTACCTTGGTGAACGATCATTCTTGCTTGTTGCACGCACCAGCGCATTGACTTCATCACCTCGCAACGCCAGAAGCCTCAGTGGGCACGACCCCAATAACATCTCCTTCGTCAACCCAGCTCGGAGGGAGTTCGCGATCGGCATCAGCTTTCTTCAGCACTTCCAATCGGCGTCTCACAACAACCCACGACGCTACGATGATCATGATTTTCTCATTGTCGTCAAAAAGGTGAACGAAATATTCGGGATAATAGATAACACACCATGATAAAGATCATGAAGTGAAAAAGAAAAAATTTGCAGTATAGAAGTTCAGCTCGTCGGTGGGAATTCTACTTACGGAGAGCCTATACGTCAGTAAACACAGCGGCTTAGAGTAGAGCTCCCGCTCTTCATCAAGGCCTACCACCAGGGGCTGGCAGCGTGTTTTCCGAACTTCAGTACCACCTTACTACTTGCATTTTAGTACGCTTTGTTCGCATAACAGAAAATATTATTTAATGATTGTTTTTGACAATGACAATAAATCGGTCCAAGGAGCGAATGCGAAAGACACGACGACGACAGTCGCTGCGCCGACGCTTGGTTGGAGGGCTCACAGCTGCAACAGTGTTTCCAACAACGACACGAAACGGGTTCCCTGAGGAGGTAGGCGAGCCTCAAATATTTAATCACTGGCTGAGTAGAACCGATGCTTTTCGTCCAGCGCATGAATAACCGAGTAGTAGAAAAGCATGGAAGACCACCGAAACAAGCCACGCTTGGATCATAGGTCGTTGCGATAAAATTATTATACAGGTCATTTTTACTGAGCAGCGGATCCAGATTTGTTTCACAGAGAATTATCCACCCTTCAGCACCTAGAATCGGCGAAAGTGAAAGACAAATGAGTCCTCACAGAAACTGGAGTAGCAGCAGTTTCGATGAGGGCACGAGCGCCGAAAACTGGCAAACACGTCTACTCAGCCAAAAAATAAAATAGACACCAGATTTTCTGTATCGTCGCAGCGGAGACGCGTGTCGCTTGAGGTTATTCTCTTTCTGTACACACAAATCTGAAAATCAGGAAGGTTTCTTTCGTTGCGTTTGTCGAAAAGGCAAAGTACATGTCTCTGCTCACCATTGCGAGCTGTGAGTGTTTTCTGCAACGCCGGCCGTGCTCAAGGTTGCGTCTCTTTTGGCGCTAAAACTCTACACATTTCGTCTCTCGAAAGAGTATCTAGAAAAACTCCTAGAAGAGTGCGACAAACGAAGTAGTAGAGGGCGTTGGTTTTATTTGCGGTCGAAAAAGTAGATGCTCTTTTCTCGCGAATCAAAAGTCACTTCCACCAAGCTATCAAAGATAAAAAACACATCGGCCGCACTAGCGGTAGAGAAGGCTCGCCTCTTCCTCCTCCGCTTCCTGTGCGTCTCCCTCCTCCTCCACCTCCTCCTCTTCTTGTATGGGGGTTCTCAAGCGTTACACTGATTGCTGTACACGTCATTTGTCATGGAAAATCTACCAGCCTCCAAAGGTTCAAGCTACCTTGAATGGCAGGCAGTTCTCAAAGCGCAAAACGGCATGGACATCCGACGTTCCAGATTTTTCGCGCATGGCGCGCAATCCCCCTCCTTCAATTTTGCAATTTTGGAATAGCAAACTCATCATGCGTTAGCCGATATCATTCAATGCAACGCTTGAGAATTTCATATCAACATCTGCTTCCTCTTGATCTTTCTTTTCTTCAGCATCACCCTCCTCAAATATGACAGTGCACAACTCCCCCTCCTCCTCATTTGTAATTGCAAAATCCCAAATCCAGCTGCTGCCTTCGCCTTGCAGCACTGTTTGCATGACAAGTCCTGGAAGCCCAAACAGCACTATTATCCAGCGCAAATCTGTCATGCAAAACCGGCACTCTTGCTGATGTTTGTATTGCCGTTCATGCTATACAAATGAGGGGGAGGGGGAGTTGTGTACTGTCATATCAGCCTGCCTTTGTAGTTTCAGCCAGTTGGATGCCCGGTGCTTCTGCGCGATTTCGTATCAAAACAAAAAATCCCCGCTCGTCCCGGTGCTGAAGTGGAAATCTTGTGACAATGCAGATTTGTTCTTGTTGGCATGTTCTTGTAGTGTCATAAGTCAAAGTGCAGATTTGTGTTGCGCCAGGACAGCTACAACATCACAGGCTCCTACTATCTGCTCTGTTCAGGAGGTGTACTAAAACAGCACCAGTCCAGGCATCGGGCATGACAGAGGAGGACGTGGTGGCCGGGCGGTCCCCACCTCTGCTGTGGCTCACACGCAACACAAATTGCCGATAAAATACTGGTGTTGTATGCAAGACGAAACTGTGTGAACAAGTTAGGTTTTGCGCCCACAAAGTCGCTTCGTTGGTAACCTATTCCACTCTGAGTACTACAACTATCATGGAGAGAGAGGATTTTTTTCTCGCCATACCTGTGTGTTTGAGTATTCATGAAGATGCCGCTCGGTACCAGTTTGGAACAGAACACTATTTCCCATATAACTAAGACGCAAACTAAAATCAATGAACAAGGTCAAAGGTTGAAGGGAAGGCCAGGAGGTAGTATTGACCGATCGAGCAAGATGAAAAAGATTCGAAATTATACCAAAGAAAAGTCCTGCCAGGGAATTTGGTAATATTTTTCCGGCTCGCCGACGAAGACTATGCTCACTTCCTTCTTGTCAATATCCTGAGCGAAAAGAACGTTTGTACCCCAGCAGTGTTGTCATGCATATTTCATCCCCGACGTGCATGCCCAGGCTGTCGTGTCTCATGCGCAGGACGAGTCCCATGAAGAGCATTCATTTCTCATGCTGCCTGCTGGATCTGGCAGGACTTCTCATGCTCTAATCAGACTTTAAGGAACTTTTACGATATTTGTGATGTGACTTCAACAGCCAACCACGACTACACTTGTATGCTTCACCAGAGCACAAGCGAGTGGATTTGTGCAGGGGGATTCCCATCTCGCCTCTGGGGTGGAGACGTTATTATTCCAGAGGATAGCTGTGGTCACTGTCCGCGACGTGAAACTCCTTGGTGAGCATCCAATCTTCCACCTTTCCCGTTGGGCCTTTTTTGTCGACCATGCAATCGGGTAATTTGACGAAACATTTGCCGTTTTCGTAGGCTTCTTCCTCCTTGTCCTCGCGCTCCTTGTCCCTCAGGGCCCGCTCTGGTTGTTTCGGCCAGTAGAGGCTCTGGCGCAACTTGCTGCTAATGTCGACCTCCAAAATAAAGTCTTCATCCGTTGCGCTCTCGGTGGCCGACTGCTGCACCGGCTGTCCCTGGACCGGCGGCTGGGTTTCTTGCAGCGGTTGTGGCGTCCCCGTGTCGTCCAGGCCGAAAATTCGGACGTGCTGGAGATCCGGTTCATCCGCAACCAAATTTGACAGCAAGGCCTCGCGGGTCTCGTACGGGTGATCTTGTTTCAGGTCGGTTGTCCAGAACTCTTCCAGCGCAGTATCGTTTGCCAGCGAGTAGTCCGCTGCGATTCCGTATCAACTGCAACTATGTCTGTGTCTCTGGAATAAAAACGTAAACGAGTGGAACCACATGTTTTGGTTGTCTTGCATTTCGCGTGCCAAATCTTTATTGCATGTAGGATAAACAACAAGAAGATGAAAAGTAGTGTCGCCTGTTTTGTCATGCAAGAATACAGTTTGTAGTGTGTGTGAAACACCACGAGAAAGCTACGTGCTACGAATTCGTCATGCTTGAATGCTCTACAGAGGTTGTTCAAAAAATAAGTACTCCCATTCCGCATCACAAATTTCCAGACCCAGCCATTTTTGCGTTTGATAGCTGGATGCCCGGCTCCTCATCCTGCACCGACTCGCCGACGTCCTCCGCCTCCTCCCCGACGTCCTATGAACTGCAAAAGTATCGTACTCGTATAGAGGCATTACAAATTTTCTCAGCATGAGTTGAAATGAAATTTGTAATGCGGATTTAGCTTCAGAATCAGAAAAAAAATTGTCATGCATTTATACGAGTACGATACTTTTGCACAGGATACGTCCTCCTCCTCGACAAAATCCAGATCTTCATCCCGTCCCGGGCTTATGCATTGCAAACATGTTGGCCTCTGAGTCGGATAGAGAAGTGGGATGAACCTGTGATGCGCATTTTTCCGAATGAAGCACGCATTTGTCATGCATGACACAACGGTTGATCCTCGGCATAATATATTACTGTGTTTCAAAAAGTGTCTTCTCACGACAGCACTAGTGACGTACGATTGCCGGCTTCTAGTTGCAAGCTTCAATTTGTCATGCGTTGCACGGCAGTGCAGTTTGCTACCGCTTTATCTTTAGTGTCATTGAGCCAGTGCCAGCATGAAAAGCATCCAGTAGACCCAGAGCACTACACGTTTGTAATGCGTATGGCCGTTGTACGCAACGCCACCCACCTCGCCCGGCGCCGGGGCACTTACGTTGTCGTCCTGGTGCTGCAGGACACTCCCCTCGTCCTCCAGGTTCTGATCCTCGTCCTCCAGGTTCTGATCTTCTTCTTTTTCGGGGGAGGGCGTGAGCTCCAGGTTGTTGCCGTGGTCGTATCGTGAGAAGAAATTCCCCAATCCCATGGTACCCAAAAGCAAAATTTGTGATGCAGATTTGCGGCAAGAAATCCGTTCTGTCTTGCAAGAAGGCAAGTGCAGAGGTGCGCCCCGAATCATGGAGGCTGTTCGTCATGCTGTTGGGCTCGTCACAGGGGAAGCGTTTGTCATGCTAAACAACTAGGTCCTGACGCCCGTGAGCAGGATAACGATCTGGCTGCAGGTCCTTACAGCAAGACAGACCCTATCTGTGTACGCAAATCCAGCATCACAAACTCTTTTTTTTGTTTGACATGGGGAGGGGGAATTCGTTTTCATCTTGATAGGTCGTTGATAATAGCTTGCGCACGAGCCGGTAACATATCCCTTGGAAAGAACACGTCCCCCACTCCAGATTTGTGATGCAAATCGGCATATCGAAAATGGTTCTTAGCCTCAACGTGCGCAAGAGAATTAATTTTCTATATCCAAGCTGGGAACATCAACTACAATTTGTCATGCACTAATTAGAACAAGATATATTGATGGATTTGTGATGCGGCTAACCTTGTCATGCACCAGTTGCAAAACGTCCGGATTTGTCTAGCAGGGTCGGTTGGGGGCGTCTTTACAAAGAATATGGCAATGCAGTCTGTTGTCGAACTGAAAGAAGGTGCTCGCCTTCCAGAAAAATAGCAAAGTGTTTTTTTGTATTGCGAAACCTCCGTATGGAATATCACTCCTTCTCTATCGGCGGGTTTCATCCGCATTTTAAAGTACAAACGTGTGACTTGGAATGATAAAAATGCTGCACACGGAGTTCTTTCCATGTAGGAAATTTAGCAAGACATCAAACACTTTCCCTTGCTGAGGCAGGAGCAGGTTTCAGTTACATACCCTTTGGAAGCTATCCATTTTATACTTATTGTACACAGAAGATGAAGATCAGGGAGTTTTACAATGGTAGTAGTATCAACAAGTAGAAATCATACACGAAGAGAGCAAACAAGTAGTATCAACAAGTAGAAATACACGAGAAGGGTGCGTATTTTGTAAGACAATATAGAGATTACACCGCAGAACCGAAGATAATGTACTCAAGAAGAAGATATGAGACAATCGCAGAAGAGGATGTGAGACAATCACAAAAGATATGCGAGCTTTGACTTCAATCCCTGAATTCAGTCGTAGTTTTAACAAGCAACATCATGCCCCGCGTCGTGGTGCACAACCAGTGTTGGAAACTCAATCGTCAAGATGAAACACAGGGTTCTACCTGCGACTGCAGGAGGCAAGAGCATATACAACTGAAGGCATACACTATACTCGTTGCTCCTTGCGCCGCGCAACACAAATATCCGGTAGTACAAGCAAGTACTTAATATCTTCCTCACGCCCGCTTCTATTGTCGAATAGATCCTTTCGCACATCATCATCGTAAACCGTTTCTGTGGGGGGGGAAGCATCCTCAGACTAGATCCTTTTCTCCTGTGGAGAGTCAACAACTACGTAGATCTTTTTCTCCTCATCTTCTCCAGGTTTACAGCCCATGTGGATTGGGAAACAGAGATCTTTTTTTCTTGTCAAGCCGCTCGTGTGAGGCAGAAGATCAGGTGGCGGAAAATGTAACAACTCTGCGAGAAATTGAAATATTAAGTACTTCGGACTTGAACTGTACGCATCGCCCGTTAGTACGTTCATTTTTCCTGTTTCACAGTGGAGAACAAAGACCACTAAGAGGGCCCACGGACTTCACTCCAATGCCACCTTCCTCTTCCCATGTATTCACAAGCTCACGCAGCCACCGGTCAGGCGATTGCTTTATTTTCCTTTTGAAAAGTTGTCTCCTTCAGTCTACAGCATAGCGCATTTTATCTTGCCGTTGTAGTTTGTTGATTTCAGTAGCGAGGCGGTAGTAGGATCACTTTGTGGAAGCTGTGAAAAGCTGACACTATCCTTGTTTCGTAAATCAAGTGTTGAAAAAAAAGAAGGCGACTCTGCCCGGATGTGAAAAAAAAGAAAGCGAATCTTCGCACGTTGGGACTTTCACCCGGGCGAGAGAGTTTCTTGCAAGCATCATCGTCATCATTTATCCTGCACTAGGGGGGGACGTGCGGAGGGCCAGACCCGTTGGATCTGGTTTTTGGTCTTCTTCCACTTCTCCTCTTCTTCTTCTTGTCTTTCTCCAGTCCTCCACAATGCCTTCAGATCCTCCAGACGTCCCCTGTAACGTGGAAAAGTCCCGCCCTCGTACACTGCATGCAGCAGAAAACCCTGTGTAGAAGCAAGTACCAAGACATTAGTATGCCACGCAATCCTTTTTCGAAACAAAAGAAATTAGTGTGCCAAAACTCTGCCACCTCCGTCCTAGCGATATCAATACCATTTATCCCTATCTAGAATATTACAGCTGTTGGCTTGGATTACACATGCAAGGTAGATACAGCATCCCCTTAATATCGACAGTGCTTCCGTAACATGCTGCGGGACAAGAGCAAGTTTAGCAGTCTGGATATTTTCCTTGTGTCGCCGGTATGCACCGAAATAAATATATCTGGGTCCGGCAGGATGCAAACTTGCGATGCCGCATCTAAATTCTAAAAAAAAGAATCTGTGTTGCATGAGCAGCACGTGGGGGTCAGGTTTTCTCTACGAAGAGGGGATTTCTCATGCGGGAGAAACATCAAAAATACATCAAGAAATCTGTGCCACGACGGCACGCATCATAGTCATGCGCCTCATGGAAAACATGCATGGCAGTCGTCGCACTTTTCCCGACCCAGAGACATTTGCGATTGATACCCGTCTCGATGAGTTTTTTCAGTTGGTCCAGGTTGTGCTCTCTATACCGCTTCTGGTCCGCCGATTCCTGTTGTGGTTTCGTTTGCCGAAAGACGATGATCTCGCCCGGTCGGGTTTCGTCCTTTTTCGTTTGCAGTCGTGTGTAGGAGCGCAGGAGCTCGCGCTCCGCAACCTTCTTACTATGGAACGAAAAAAGTTTGTCACGGCCACTCGTACGCATTTTTGCAATACAAAAATGTTTGTCATGCGTAGAAAGACATGCATCATGGTCCAACTGCATTTATACGGGACGTATCTTGTGTTTGTGCAATCCAAGAAAAATCTGCCATGCTAAAAGGTTCACTCATAAAAAGCCTGCTAGTCAGTGACTGCTACGAAGAACTTTTTCCACTCCATACCTACCCGCCTGGGTGTAGTACGACTTCGACAGCAGCGCTGTCGGTTTTGGAGTCGAGACGCTTCGTCTGGCTTGATTGTCCTTCCCCTTTCCGTTGTTCTCGTCCTTTTTCGAATTCTTATTCTTTTTTTTCTCCTGCTCCTTACCTTTCAGTTTCAAGTCCTTATTGCTCAGGTTGTTATCGTCATGATCAGCGACACATGCATTGCAAATGTGTCTGGGCCGACTTGAAACTTGTCATACTATGTGGGGAATCCGAATCGGAATCACACGGAGAGCTTCAGTGATAGCCAAGCATGACAAATTGTTGTTCAAAAAACTTGCCAGGCAAGATAGAAAACATGCGTCTTGCATTACAGAGAAGCGTGGCTTTGAGTTGAGAACCGTGCTAGCACTGCATGACAAGCCTTTCACTCTTCCAGCCCTAGACATATTTGCTTTTGATAGTACAGCTGCAGTCCTGGACTGGTTCTGCACTGCCGCGCTCGAGGACTGGTTCTGCACTGCCGCTCTCGGTTCCGGGGGTCGTGCCGGTGCACTGCGGGAACGGAAGCTGTGCAATGTAAAAGCTGTGCTAGTGCAGGTTTCATCTACTTGGTGTGAGAGCATCTGTCTTAATGGCACAGGTTTAATCTGTGATGCTCTGTTTGACAGAGAAAAGCCTGTGGCGTAAAAACAAGTAGCTAGTATGTGAAGCCCAAAACATAGCGGGTGAAGAGATCATTTTCCAAAAGGTACTAGCGAGCATGACAAGGGTGTTGCTACATGTTCGCGTTGCTACAATCTGCATTACAGACGAGGTCGCAGTTTACTCTAGAACAACTTTTTTTCTTGCATAAGGAGGTGCGTCGTCCGCCAGAAGATCATCTTCTTCGTCCTCGACCGGAGTTTATGAACGCGACAATTGCTTCACTGAAATAAACTTGTAAATGCAAAGAACGGCACACAGAAGCATGTGTCTTCTAGCTACGCATGCTACACCTTGTCCTTGAGTATCTAGCTACGTTTCTCCCCGGGGGAAACGCACATCATGGCAAGTTTTCTCACTTTCATTTCCTGGTGAAGAACAACCTTCGTCGATGCAAAACTTGTATAAAGCCTTGCAGTGAAACACTTTTTTCGTACGATAGAGTGGAGGACGACTTTTCACCGGCGGGAGAGGACTTGTTGGTACACTTACCCGGCTATCAACTGCAAATAGGTCTGGGATGCTAGAAATAAAAAGGAGGTGAAGATGCTGCTATTTCTTGGAGATTCACAAGGACCCCTCAGAAACAAGAGGGAAAGCAATACAAAAATGTGAATTGCTCCTGGTAGCTGCAGCTGTTGTTGATCATTATTGCACATAACACGTTGCATTTCTGCATCATAGTATCTATTAAAGTTGGGCCCGCGTCGTGACAAGCACAACCTGATGGCCCATGCTTTCATCATCCCCATGACAAATTCTTCCTGACCGCCTGGACTGATTTGCAGATCGTACTGGCGTGCTGGCCGTGGGTTTAGGGTTGCTAGTATCAAATGCAAATGTGTCTGGGTCTGGAAGAGTGCCAGACTTGTCATGCAGGTTTTCCATGGCCCATGCGGTCTGGTATGTAGGACATAGCATGACAGATTCTGTGAGAGGTGTATCATGGCTATCCTGCATGAGAAACCGCCTCTCGATGAGGTCAAAAGTGGCCAGCTTTCGGTAATCATGCAACACAGATTTTTGCATGATTCAGATTTAGCATAACAAGTTACCTTCTTCCAGACCCAGACATTTTTGGATTTGATATATTGCGGAGCTGAACATCAGCATCTGGTCGTCGTCGTCGTCGTTTCCATCTTGGCGGTATCAAATGTAAAAATGTCTGGGTCTGGAAGGTTACAAGGTTTGTCATGCATATTTTGCATGAGTCAGGATGTCTGTAATGCATGATCTAGCATCACATATTTTTAGAGGCCTTCCTGATGCCTCTCCCGCATGACAAATGCCCTCCCCGCGCAGCACAACCTGGGCTCCTCTTGCTGGTCATGCAATACAGATTTTCTTAGCGTCCAAAGCTAGCATCACAAGTTCCAACCTTCCAGACCCAGACATTTTTACATGTGATAGGCGGTCCAACAGCGGCTTCTTCGTCGTCGGTCCGGGCCTTGTCGCGCAGGAAAAATGCTGTAGTCCCGCGGTCCGGCGGAAATCAAACGCTGTTCTCGTGCGGGAAAGATAGAGGACTTTCTAAACGGTATGTTTTGGATGAACTCGACATATTTTTAGCGAGGACCACGATTCGCATTTTTTCTCAAAGAACAACTATTCGCATGACAAATCTGATAAATGCGATTTTATGAACATCCAAACCTGCGTTTGATTTGGTTTTCGTCACGGGAAGACTAGAGTTGTTTCTATGGTGGATAAAAACCGCATGCGATGACGACGACGCTGCTCCCGGCGGCGAGCGCTGTAGCAAAGAACCTGACGGAACGGAAGTTTAGTATTTCAATAAGCCCAGGATCGGGTCGTTTATCCTTAAGACGAAAATAAATTAAAGAAAATTATAGCTTACTGCACATGCGATGCACTGCCTGATAGGGATGCTTTCATTTTCCTCGAACCACAAACACCAAAGAATCTGCGATTTCTGCTGGAGTACTTCGATATACAATGGTGAGTACATAATAACTATTGCAATTGGTAAAAAGAAAGTACTTCTATACGTTTAATCACATTGCTCTTCCCGGTCCCAGGCCCACTGCTGACGTCGCCCGGCGGTGGCGCTGGCGGTGGGTCCACTTCCTCTGCGATGGTCTCTTCCTGGCGCAGCGAGCGAAATGTGGCGAGTATCACATTGAAAAGTCCACCCGCCTCACAATGTGAAAGCCTTTGCAGTGCAGAAGTGCCAAGGGAAACACTTTTTTTATGTATCAGCAGGGCGGAAAATAATATGAAATTTGCAAGCCATGGCAGCAAAGGGCTGCGTTGCTGCACAGCGCCGCAGCGCAAGCAATTTCTGTAGTCATTTTGACATTGCATTACAAAGATAACGTAGTTCCGGTGCTAAAATAAAGTGCGCCGCGTTCGTGTCTTGCAGGGGAAAATAGTTTCCCATGTGGAAAGCTCACGCGATGCAACCTGTTCGGCATTCTGGTAGAGGGGCATTTTTCAGTGTGATAGCGAACGGCTTCACCAAGTTTTCCTCAAAGTCGTCCTGGAGATCCGGGGACAACGGTTCGTCGATTATCAAGTGCAAATGTGCCTGGGTCTGGAAGGTTGCAACCTGTCATGCACATTTTAGATCATACAAAAATTTGTCTTGCATAAACAGGCAGCGTCGTGGCCTCTTTTTTGCCAGCACGGGGAGAGCGGGCTTCTGATGCAGAGGAGGTCTCGTGAGGCTCTCGAAGAACCTGTGACGCTGGTCCCTGCATGCCAGAAGATGCTCTGGGTCTTTCAAAACCTGCATTACAAACGTTTACACCCACCCAGACCCAGACATATTTGCAGTTGATATCTTTGCCAGGCGACAGTGCGCGGAGGTAGACCCTGGTATCCTACGGAAAAATATTAGCACGACCCCACTTCTTTAATTATGTGAACCAGTAACGACTGATACCCCCATAATATATTTGTATGCCAGTACACGAAGGACCCTGCCCCTTCCTGTCCTAGAACAAACGCCGCATAAAAATCGCCAGTGCATATAAAGTGGCCATTTTGTCTGGCCCCTTCTGGTCCCGCCGGACCCTTCCAGCACTGGCCCGGCCGTCAAGTACGGGGCCCCCTGTAACTACTGGGGGCCCCGTACGCAACTGGTCCTACGATGCCCCTGCGCCCTCGTTTTATATTGCCCTGGTTTTGTCCGACTGCGACACGCAGCTGCGTAACCAAAACAAAACAACCACTCAGTGAAAAACATTGAAGAAGAGCTACGCCTCGGTCCTCTCCACTTTAAATCAGTAGACTCAGCAGCAAGAGCGCTAAGGAGCGAGAGAGTTCTGTTAGCTACCAAATCGCGCACGCGAAACACCCTCGGTCCCTGTATGTTTTCACTCGAAACGCCGCCTGCAAGCGCAGCCCCGCCGCCTGCTAACAAAATATCGATCCGCAAGAGGTCTCCACCGCGCGCGCGCCGCTAGTTTTGATCACGCTACTGCTGGTGGAATACACAACGCAGCCAGGTCCCAAGCGTAGCACACAGCTATCAGAGAGCAACAGCTCGCAACCCACAGCTATCAAGCATAATTTTTCTCGCGCACCCGTAGACAAGGAAAGTAGACACACATTTTAAAAGCAAGCACTGGAGGTGAAAAATAGGCAGTATTTCATACACAGCTAGTATCTACGTATCTATACACAAGCAAGGTCTTATACACAGGCAGCACTCACATCGATCAGAACTTACGCATACAAGCTTTGCACATCGGCACCGATATACCAGCGCCGACGTCGTATCTGAAGGCGTTATTAATTAGCATTAAGTGGCAGCAATAGAAATATCGTGAAAAAAGCAACTATTCAGAGGGAAGCAGCAGAAGCAAAAAAAGTATAATCTTTGGGCGGGACAGCACACACAGGAAAAACATTTTGGGAAGGGGTGCACACCCATATTTTTTGCATCTGAGCAGTAGTGGAGTATCAGCAAAATGACTACTGCAAACGAAATGAACCAGCAGGAGGTCGCGGAAGGCCTCCAGGAATGGGCCGCGAGCCCGCTCGCGTCGTTCATGACCGAGTTTGAAGAAAATTTTCTAGGTGACCGCGCCGGCCCGGGCGCGTGGGAGGGGGAAAACCCCCCGCCGGCCACGCCGGCAACGGGGAAGGTTTTGCTAGAGATGCAGCGGAAGTGGGAGGGCTTGCAGGCCTCGGCCACAGCCCACGCCATCGCCGCGGACGCGTCCTTTTCGGATGCCGAGCGGTCCGCCTGGGCGCGGGTTGAGTTTGCCGGCCCCGGGGCGGCGGTTTCCGCTCGGCTGCAGGCTTTCGCAGCCCGCGTGCGGGAAAAGGCTGCTTGGGCAGTCACCGTAGACGGCCTCAGCGGGGCGGGCTACGCACGAGATTTTCTCGTGCGGGCCCCGTGGCTGCGCTCCTTGTCGGAGCGCCAGAGCAGCTGGTTAGAAAAACTGCGGGCGCAATTTAGCCTGCAGCTACCGGAGCCCACTCCTTTCCCGGACGAGGCGCCGGGAGGAGCGGTGGTTCCGGTTGGAGGTAGCAGCAGCGGCGACGCCGGGCCGCCCGGCGCCTCTTTGGCGTCTGCCGTTTCGGCTGCGCCGGCTCCGGCCCCGCCGGTTGCGCCACCAGTGCCCGCCCACGACGCCAGCAACTGGGACTGGGCGGAGATTTACAGATTGCGCGCTGGGGTTGCCGCCGGCCACCTACTCACGGCGTTTCCGGAGGCGACGAGCTTCGCCTTCACCGTCAAGGTGGCTGGCCGGCAGGGCTACCGCCGCGAGGTCCAGCGGGGGGACCTCGGCGCGGCCCTACCGCGTTTGGCTGTGGACGCGCAGCAGCAGGGCGCGCATCTGTTCTTCTTGCCATTAGCGGCAGCAAAAGCGTTTGTCATGATAGACATCGACCACGCCGGCGCGCCGGCTCCCCCGGGTTTTCCGGCCGGCGCCGGGGAGCCGCGGCTGGTCACCGAGACCAGCGCGCAAAGGTTTCAGTTTTGGTATGTGGTTGACGCGCCGCCAGGGGAAGCCGTCGAACAGGTTCGGCGGCAGGTGTATGCTGACACAGCTGGCGTGGACGCCTCCGCCTGCCAGCGGGGGCAGGCCGGTCGCGTCCCGCTGACCACAAACCCAAAGCCCGCGGCGGGCGGCTTTGTCTGCCGGGTGCGAGTGGCGCAGGGCGCGGGCGAGATCGAAGCAGCGGGCTACCTTCGTTCTCGCCGCGGGTTCACGCCCGGCCAACTCGCCATCTACGCCGCCCTCGGACAGGTTCCGCCGGCAGTTCCTACGGAGGCGCCGCCGCACAGTGGGGCCGCGGCGGCGGGTGTTTTGGTGGCTTCCGTTTCGCCCCCCGTTGTGCCCGCGGTGGTTCCGGGTGCGGCCAGTAGCCAGTCTGTTTTGCCGGTGGGAGGCCAGGCCGGGCCTCCGCCGGGCAAGGAGCCTGCAACAGACGTTGCGGATCTGTTGAGCGACGACCAAGACCCCGTCGCGAATGGCGACAGCCTGTCCCCGTCCACCAAGCGTCGGCGGACGGAAGCTGGCCTCGTTGCTGCTGTCAACGCGGCAGCCGGGGCTGCGAATGTCGCGGGCGCCCCGGCCGCAACTTCTTCGTCCGCGGGCCCGGCTGCCGTAGCGGCGGCTGCGGTAGCAAGCGAGGACTCCGTCGCAACACCGCCCTCCGCGCACGGGGGCGTGGGAGAGCAGTTGAGCGACGAGGGCGGGGAAGACGACAGTTGCAGTGTGGGACCAGATGAAGAGCTCGTTGCCGGCACCAAGCGTGCCCCCCGGGCTCTGAGCTGGCAGGAGATCGGGGACGCCCTCCGGGGAGAGCGCGCCGGGCAGCCATTGGTGCTGTCGCTCCGCACCAAAAAAAAGCGGTTTTGGTGGCGGAAGAACCGGCGCTGCTACCGCCTCAAGGTCGGGGCGTCCGCCGCGGACGCCGGCCAAGAGCGCGTGGAAATTCTCCGTGAGCCCACGGGCTGGCTCACCGTGCTGGAGAGCCCCGAGGAAGCGGCCGCCGCCGCAACAAAAATTCATGAAATCGCGCACCGGGGGCGCGATGCCACGCATGCCGCCTTGCTGGAGGCTGGCTACTACGCGCCCAACGCCGCGCGGGTGTGCGGCGAGGTCGTCGCGCGTTGCCGCGTCTGTGCGGCGCGCGCGGTGGTCCCCGCCGCGCCGCCGCCGTACAGCGCTGCTGCACTTACGGCGGAGCACGGATCACTTTCCGATAAAGTTTATCGCAAGATCCACATAGATCGGAAAGTGATGCCCCGCTGCACGGTTTCCCCCACTGCCACAAACCCCACCCCCGGCCAGGCGGTTGCCATTTGTGGCGCCGTCTGTGCCGTCGGTGGGGAATTGTGGGCGGCCCCGGCAGCCAACAACTCCGCGGCTTGTACGCTTTTGGCGTACTCGCCGCTGGAGAGCAGCTGGGGGCTGCCGGAGCATGTGGTTTGCGACAACGGCACTGAGTGGGGTCTCCTCCTTTCGGAGTGGGGCTGCTCGGTGTCGTTTACGGAGCCGGGGCGGCCACAGGGCAACGGGGCCATGGAGGTGGTTTGGGTCTCGTTGTCCAAAATCCTTTCGGCGTTGGCCCTGGAGTTTCCGGGGCAGTCGTGGGCTGACCTGCTTCCGCGGGCGGTGTTTCGGTATAATACCGCCCCAAAACCGTGGAAGCATGGTCAGTCCCCCTGGACATTCGTCCGGGGGTGTGCGCCGCACACACGACAGGCGCGGGCGGTGGCGGAGGCGCTCGCGCTTCCGCAGCCGCCGGCCTCGCCGGAGGCCCCGGCTGCCGCCGCAGCTGGGGAGGAGGTGCCGCCCGACGCGGGCGCGGCGCTCGCCGCTCGCCCGCCCGCAAGCAGCTCCCCGCCGGCAGCTGCCCCACTGCGGGCGCCTTCGCCTCCGGTGGTTGTCGCTCCCGCGGCGCCGCCAAGCCCGGTGCCGCAGGCGGTGCCGCCGCGGTCCGCGGCGTTGGCGGCGTTGCGGGACGTCGCCAACGAGCGGGCCATGGCTGAGGCGGAGAGGCGCGTGCGCAGGTACACCCAGGCGCGGCGGGGGACGGTCGTTGACCGTTTGCAGCTTTTCCCCGTCGGCGCCCGGGTGAAAGTTCGCAACCCCCGGGCGGGCAACCTGCGCACGGTCGCGGGCCAGCGGGTCCAGGAAGCCAACTGGCTGCTGGGGTTCCGTGTTGCAGCCATCGACGGCACGACTCTCGTCGTGGAGTCTGCCCCCGGCCAGGGGCAGAAGCGGCAGCGCCTCCGCCGCTCCGTCGCGAATGTCGAGCTGGACCGTGGGGCTTCGCCGGACCGCGAGGCGCCACGCGCCGCGGGCGGTCTTCCTGCGGAGACTCCTGCCCCCGCGGACGCCAGGCCGCCCGCTGCGGTTTCCCCTGCTGCTTCCCCGCCTCCGGTCGGAGAAGATGTTGCCGCGGGCGCGGGGGAAGCCGCCCACCCCCGGGGCGGGGGGTTGGAACGCTTCCCGCGGGGCGGATTTCGCTTTGGCGATTTTCCAGACCCGCTTCCGCTTGCAGCGCCCGTGCCATTGATCGCTCTCCCCAACCTCGCTACGAGGCGCGCACAGCCGCGGGGGGAGCACCACATCGAGGGTCTTCTGCTGCAGTGCAAGGCGCTTTCGCGTGGGCATCGTCTGTTGCTCTACGCGTATGGCCAGGCGCTTGCCATTACACTGTACCCGTGGACGGGAGCCAACCCGGACGACCGTCCGCCCCCGGGACCGCTTTTCGGAAATTTGCTCCGGGAAGCCGCCGGGCGGGGGCCCGGGTACGGTGTTTACTTGCAGCTGACCGGGGTGGGTCTCCGGTTGCGTCAGGGGGCTACGTATGGTACTTTCTCGGGCGCCACTTGCTTGCTTGGGGGGATGTTTCGTTGGGGAAGAGCGGGGGGCCGGGACCCCGATGTAAGTGAAATCCCGGAACCCCTTCGCGACCGGGCTCGCTTGCTGTTGGAACCGAGGTCGCGCTCGCGTCCGACCTCGGTTCCGTCACAACGTGCGTCTCCAGGGTTCCGCTTCCGGCTTCTCTTCCTGGGTTTTCGGATGAGCTGTGAGACCCTGCGCCCCGCCGGCAGTAGCGGGGTGCCATCGACTATTTTAGCTTGTCCTATGCATTATTATTAACTTGCTCGCAAATGAAAACCAAAAAATTTGAGACAGTCTGCATGTAAATCTCTAAGGTTTTAAAGTTCCACAACCTTCCCGCCCCCCCTTCCGCTCAAGGTTTCTTCCATTAGAATATAAAGCATCTTGCGAGCCATATTATGTAGCTTAGGTTCTTCGTTCTGCTCGGGGCCTCTGGCGGGCCCTATTAGCTTCCGATCGCGTTGTAGCCCCTATTTCGGGGGTTGGCTGTTCTGTCTAGTGTCGGTCTCGCGACGGTGGATGGCGCATGCGTGGTGGTTTTGAGCCGCGTCTCCCTTTCCCTTCGCCCATTTCTTCTATAGTTCCCCGGCCGCCGCGCATTGGTACACAAACACGCGATTTAGCAATTAGGGCGGGCGCCTAATCCGTTCGAAATGCGGTAAACGCCCGCCGGGGGAGTTCTTCCCTCGCCCTCCCTGTCATCGGCTCCGCGGAGCCCGTGGCACGGCTCTACAGAGTTCATGACAGTTGCGGGCATAGTTGCGCTGCAGCTGCGATGGGTGGGGCGCCGATTTGTATTCTCGGGGGGCCGGCGCCCGTTCGAGGGATCAAGGGGGCCGCTTAGTGGGTTCCCGCCCCACGCGGTCGGTCACGCCGCTCTCTTTTGGCGTGTGTTTCCGTTTTTTATATTTCGCTCTTTTTTCCACGGTGGTATAGTGCATTTCTCTGGATCTTTTCGAGGTCATCGGCCTCTCATTTCCCCGCCGGCGGGGCGCGCTTTTTCAAGTAGCGGTAGGTGTATTTGTGTCTCTTTCCTGGCTTCTTTTTCTGGACCTTCTCCGTGCTTCATTTTCTGGACGTTCACCACCACGAAACTGTCAGTAGCGTTTCGGTTCTTTCTCTTGCCACCAGCAGTGCATGAAATTTCTAAAGTTTCCGTTCGAAATTGCAAAACAAAGTTGTAAGTTCGCCAAAATTTAGGGGATGTAAGTGCATGCGTTGCACAAGTCTGCACTGCACGCCACGCCGCTTCTGTTTTGTCCGCAGTATTCTGTACGTTTTTTTTTTGGATCTTCTGTTCCTCAGCGGGAACTCGCGCGTACGTGTGTCCGGGGCGGCCACCCCGACTTGCTGTTGCTACGGTTTGCACACAGCGCCGGGTCCCGGACTCCTACGCCATTTCGGCCGCCCGGCTCTTGTGGGCTGCGCCCCGCTGCATGTGCGGGGACGCGGTCGTTCCTTTTGTTGCCTTTCCTTCTCTTAGAAATTTAGCGCGCGTATTAGAAATGCCTCCGGCTAGAAAGTTCCGCCCCCGCCAACATCCGCTGTCATGTTGCATGCTATAGGTAGGCTCCTCGCTTCTCGGCGCCCGTACTCCGCCGGCGAACGCTTATTGCGGCCTCGGGCGGTCGCAACGGTGTTCCCCGCGTCGGCTCCTTGTGCTATTCCGCTACGTCCATCTAGTTGCGCGCGCCTGCCCACGCGCGCACATATTGGGTCGCGGGTGCACCCTGGTAGCGCGTTCCCTTTTCCTCTCGGTAGGTGCTCCACGTCGTCCTTTGCCCTCCGCGCGGCGCTCTCTACCGCCGCCTTTTAGACGTCAACATGACAGCATCTGGGCGGGGGGCTTTAGATACACTCCCGGGGAATTTCCCCCCGTCGCAGGGCGCCCTCCCCCTGTGGCGGCCCCCGCTTTGCGCGAGCGCCGTGACGAGGCGCGGGGGCTTACGTATATGCATTTTCGGCGAGGTGTTCCGGTTCCGTTCTGTGCCCGCACATCGGAACGCGCATTATTCGCCCGAGCAAGTAATGCGCCAAGAGTGGTTTGAAGCTCCCTGCGACGCATGTGCGGCAGCCCAAACCAGACGGCGCATTACCTGCTACACCCGGGCTCCCTCCCACCCTCCCCTTCTATGCATGTACAACTAAGGCTCGCGCTGCATTTAGTTATGCTATTTGTACACACAAAACAAGTCTGCTACGCAGTTCTAGTCGTTGAGTAGATGCCCGCTACGCTTGGGACCTATGTATTTTGCTGCTGTTGGCGCCGCGGGCGCTCTTTGATTTCTATTTCCCTTACTCCTTCATGCTAACATGCTCTTTTACCACATATTCATATAAAATTATGCCCGCGCATCTCGCCTGCGCCGCCAATCCTTCGCTCGGTGTCCCGGGCCCGACGGACACTTGCCAGACGACCGCCGGCCCGTGCGCGCTTTCCAACAGCCGGTGGCCCCTAACCCCCCGCCAAGTGCTCCTGCGCAGGTCCATCTGCGCACGCGACCCCCTACGGGCTGCCGCGTCTACTCCGGTTGCCCTCCCTCCGGTCGTCCTCCAGCGGGGGTAGCAGCAGTGCCGCCGCCGTGTGCGGCGGGCGGTGATTTTTCTTGGACGCGCGCTCGTGCGCTTGTGACGAAACACACACTTCATTGCACCACACCGAAACAAGATCAGCCACGGCTGACGAAAGAAACATGTTCGAACTCCGGGCGCGCTACATTCCCGCCCGCGCTTTTCGGTTTCGCTGCGTGCCACCGAGGGCCGCTTCGGGGCGTTTCGTGTTGCGCGTGTTGTGCGCGGGGGGCTTCGCTCGCTGAGTACATGGGCGCGCTTCACTTTTTGCAAAGACCTTACCACGGCCTCGACGCTGCGGCGACTCGCCGGCGGAACAGCAACTCCGGAATGCTTCGCTTCCACACGAACACACGCCACGGCCGCTCCCCCGCAGTGCGCCGCTCTTGCCTGCCGACGCAAGCTCTGTTACGCGCAACACGGGCCTGGTCCACCCGTGCCGACTCCCGCAAGCAGCATACTCCGTCCGCCGCACCTCGCCGTCTTGTGCTGCCGGCATCCGGGCCTGTGGTAGGGTTTTCGCTTCTGGTGTAGCACTCCTGTTCTTTGCTTGTGTCGCTCCTTGTTCGCAGTGCGCACTCCGCGGGCCTCCCTTTGCGCTCTTCAGGTGTTCCGCGGCGAGGTCTTTTCGCGCGCGGTGGATTGTGGCCCGCTTTACGCACAGCTCATTGTGCTCCCACACTCGAACGCCACGCGGTCCGTGCGCTTTTCTTGTACCATACAAGTCCCTTGTATGTGTCCGGCAGTACATACAAAAACTGCATTTTTGTATATCGGATTTATGTGTTCCTCTTCCCTTTCGTATGCTTTCTTCCCCTTTCGTATGTTGTAGGTACCCTTCGCGTACTGGGTACCCTTCGTGTACTGGTTCATATGCTAAAATCGCCAGTCACTGAATGCAAAACTTCGACTGCGCTGAAACAAACACGCAAGACCGAGAGAGCCGTCTAGGTCAACAGGCAGAAGCACCGATGACCACGAGAGGACTCCTGGGTGCATATACTCGTGCGGCACCTGTTTGCCTTGCTTCCGAAATTGTGGGGGTTGTGCTTTTCTGCGCGATATTTCGCGTCGATCATGAGACCCAGATACAGCTTCTCCAGCGACCCGATTTGCGACCCAGATACGTGTATCAAATGTAAAAGTGTCTGAGTCTGGACAATTGCGAGATTTGTCATGCATATTTCGGATCACGCAAATGGCGTCTGATGCAGACAAAAGCATCACAGGTTTTGAGCACGCCTCATGCTGCCTCTCCCGCATGAGAAGCTTCCTACTTGCGTGCCAAGAAATGGACAGCTTTTGGAGCTCATGCAACACAAATTTTTGTGTGTTCCAGCGTTTGCATCACAAGTTCCAACCCTTCCAGACCCAGACATTTTTACAGTTGATAACGTATTTCATCACCTTGCTCCGGCGCAAGGCAGGCAGGAGGGGCGCGGTCGTCTCTGTCTTGAGGGGGGTGAGGTCGATATCAAAAGGAAAGGCCCCCCTCCCCATATCAAAACGCCAATGCTGGGGCTGGGTTTACGTACACAAATGCGCTCTGTCATGCGGTAAGGCATTTTTGCTTTTAGATATGGGGGGGGGCTTTCTCCCACGATATTCGACTTCGATGCCGGACAGGAAGGCGATACGACCCGGCATTCTGAGCAAAAACGTCCCCACCCCATAGCCAAGTTGGGAAATCTCCTAGACAGAAAAACCAACCAGCTTTGGCTGTTGCGCATGACAAACTTGGCCTCGTAGTAGAGTAATCCTGTTTAGCTAGTTCAGCAACATCACAGATCTAGGGCGTAATACTGAGTCGAGTATCACAAAGTCCAAAACGTGACTAGACGATGCTCCTTATCAACATGTGGCTCAGCATGAAAAACATTTTAAGCATGTAGATTTGCATGACAGCTCTGGCGGGGTGTTTTATGTGCTGGAAATAAAGACCAATTTAAAGCACAGCGAAGTTTCGAATTTTCACAAAAGGAAACAGGAGGGGTGGGGACGTTTTTCCTCAGGATACCCGGCGCAGTGTCCCGGAACGCGTCGCGTGATGGACTTCGCCATCGCGCGAAGTCCAGCACGATGATCGTCGGCAGCCGAGGTTCGCCACTATGCATTGCAAACACGTCTCAGTCTGAAAAAAGATGCGAAGTTCTGATCGTGCTAGCGCTGGTTACTGCAAAAATTCCTATTTCACGATCACAAAAACAAATTGATCACTTGTTCTAGTGTACTGAGCCAAAGAGTTTCGTCTTTGGGTTAAAATGTAGCGAGCATGCGAAGTCATGCTGTGTTACTGAAGGGATGACTATTCATGCGGTATCAAGGTGTGGGGATTCCTCGGAGGCATTCGCAAAGCTACCTGTGACGCCACAGGTGCCATTCCGCACTTCGTAGAGCATGAAAGGGCTGCATGACAAACTTCAGCAGGCTTCCAGAGGTCGACATATTCGCAATCGATATAGTGCTGCTCTGTTGAAGAAATCGCTCGCCAAGTATTTATCTTCATCCGTACACCCACACTCGATGCCTTGGACGGTCTCCAAACTCGATGCAAACACGGGGAGTTTCTATCCTGTGCAAAAGTATCGCACTCGTACAATAAACGCAAGTCTTGTAATTACAAATCTTGCTAGTTTCCAAGGCAAATCTGCATTACAAATTATTTCTCATGCTGAGGAAATTTGTGCATGCATTTACACGAGTGCAAATAATAAATGCAAGTCTTGTATTAGAAATCTTGTTTCCAAGGCAAATCTGCATTACAAATTTTATTTCTCACGCTGAGGACGAGTAATAAGCGCAGCTCTTGTATTACACATCTTGTCTCCAAGGCACATCCGCATTACAAATATTCTTTCTCAGGCTGAGGCGATTTGTGTATGCATTTATATGAGTGCGATAGTCATAGTTTTGCAATGCGTAGCGTCCTACCGGTTGCAATTTCCACGACTTCGCCCTTGCCGGTGAAGACGGCAAGCCCGGTTACAGTCGTCACGAGCCCGCTTCCCACTGCTTCCAAAAAAATCTCCTGGGCCACGTGGGCCAGAGTCCCGCAGACGTTCCCCCACTCAATTTGCACCAGGCAGCTGGACTCGCCCGCCAAAGCGTCCTTGAACATGTCGCACGCCAGGGCCGTTAATCTTGGACAGGGCTGCATCGGGACATCTTCAAACTGGGTCGATTTCCGCGGGATACTTTGCAGTTTGTTGCAACGCATTTCACCGACGATTTCCGCAGCGGTTGCTTCCGATAGGCTATGGATTGCAAAAATGTCTGGGTCTGGAAGAATGCGAGATCTGTCATGCAGTTTTTGCCTGACCCAGATCTTCTGGCATGCAAGCTCTAGCATCACAGATTTTGAGCACTTATTCCAATGCCTAATCCGCATGACAAATCCTCCTTCTCGGAAACAAGAAATGGGGCTTTTTGCTAGCCATGCATGACAGATTTTATCTTGATGTAGACTTCGCATCACAAATTCAAATTCGAATCTTTCCAGACCCAGACATTTTGGCATTTGATATAGGCCCAGTGCGTCCACAAGGATGTTTTTCTGCACGTCATCTCGTTCCAGCCGCATCGCCTCGACCGGGTCAGGCATGTCGCAACAGAGCGCTGCATCGCCATAGTCGAATCCCACCACCGTTCCATCCTCCCTGGCACCGTAGTTGCGCAAAAATTGGTCTCCTTTGATAATCCCGTAAGCGTGGTGCTGGTCAACACACGCCGCAATTCCGCGTCCGACCGTTTCCTTGTCGTCCCTCTCCAGCAAGTCCTTGAAGACCGTCGGGAGCGGCTCCATGGTCAGCACGGCAAGGCCATTCCCCGTCCATGGTATCCGCGGTGCGTTTTGGTTCTCCAGGTCAATGCGATATAGCCTTCGCAAGCGTTAAGTACACTGAGTGGTGTTACATGCCGTCGTTTCCTATGATTTGTCATGCGAAACCACGCATCTCAGATTCATTCTGCATGATCATGGTAGCTTGCATGACAAACTCCTGTAGCGCTAAGTAAATCTTCAAAAAAATGAAGAACGACTCGTGCCAGAAGAAAGGAACAGAAGGATCCTTCTTTTGGCACGGGTCGTTCTTGAAGTCATGTAATACAACGACCAGTGTACTAACACTTGCGAATTCCATACACCGAGCGCGCACTTTATCCTAGAGAAAAAAGCTGGCAGGGCATGTTTGTAATGCAAAAATAAATACACAGTCACAGAAAAATTTGTCATGGGTGCTGGCCCCGTAGCATGCTATTTCAGATATGCAATACAGATTTTTTTGTGTATGTATTTTTGCATTACAAATGTGCCGCGCCAGCTTTTTTCTGTGTGATACAGCTTTCCAGCTCCTGGTCGGGGACGAACTTCACCGCGAGCGGAGGATTATCCTGAGCAAAAATGTCTCCACCCCAAGGTTGTCATGCAGGTTCGCATCTACAGAAATTTTCGTAGTGCGCAAACTTCTCATGACAGGCGGATTTGTCATGCTATAAACAGGACAAGCTGACGGACTTAGGATGCCAATGGTCTTCATCACCTGCACGACAATATGGACTTCAACTTGTTGTGATGCGTGACTCCCAAAAGGTCTAGGTTTGTGCTGCAAATAAATCCTTATGATCTGGACTTTGGGGAGGGGACATTTTTAGTCAGGATAAAGATTACACTGCACCTATGGAAGCAAAACCAAACGTTGGAAACTTGTTTAGGTGAAAAAACTTCATAAACATACACATAAAGTTTATTCTTGATGCGACAACATGATGTAGCGTGCTCGTGTTCTTGCAGTGGAGGCAGCTGCTACTGTGGCTGGCTGTAAGTCGCTGCAGGGTGATGGTGGACGATGGGCGTGCTCCTGAGGAGGAGCTTTATGCATTACAAATTCTCGCCTCAACGTTACCAACGTCCAGGGAGGCGCTTCCATACCGCGACATAGGTCACCACCTCCACCTCCCGCTTCTGCCGCGGACTCAGTTCCGGTGGCTGAACTCTTCCAGACCCAGACGTATTTGCATTTGATGTCGCCCACTTCCGTGCAATACGCAGGATATGCTCGAAGAACTCGTAGGCCGTCTTATCCTCATATGCACTGCAAATAGAAGTCCTGGGTCCTCCTCCCCTGGATGAAAATTATTGTCCAGTTTTGCTGATAAATCGATCGGTGAACAAGAGTAGCTGAATGCAGTGAAGGGCACCTAAGCAGCATGAAAATTTTTGTGCGGTTGTGTCAGTAAAGTGCATCAGGCCCAGGAGAAAGAACTGCGCGTTTGCATCACAGAGAGGCAGTTCTGTTGCGCGACGTTCATAAACAACAGCATGATCATGGCAGTGAAACATTGCAAATCGCGCCAGAGGACCCAGAGACGTTCTTTGCAAGTGCATAAATCATTTTGCCAGTCTGCGCTCTCCATAAACAGTCGCAAGTCTTCATCTGCCGGGACCAGAATCGCCGCCCCGTTCTCCACGTGCACCACCCCAATCTGCTATCCTGAGTAAAAACGTCCCCGTCCCATAGTCAAGTTAGAAACCCTGCAACACAAATCGTGAAGTATAATTGATGGCTGTCACGCATGACAAACTTTTCTCTGTATTATAGGGCAGGATCGCAGGGGCAGCCGCTGCAACATTACAAACCCAGGAGCGCCTAACTATCCTATTTACAACATTAGCATTACAAATTCAATTCGAAGACACTACTGAGAACCATGCGTCTGATGTGGATGCGCATTACAAACCGGCG
Source organism: Amoebophrya sp. A120 (assembly GCA_905178155.1). Lineage (NCBI taxonomy): Eukaryota > Dinophyceae > Syndiniales > Amoebophryaceae > Amoebophrya > Amoebophrya sp. A120. The sequence goes on from CAJINV010000002.1 coordinate 59,253, forward strand.
CAGTTGCTGCAATGGAGATTCTGCGTGACAACTCTGGGGCGGGGATGTTTATTCTACTCAGGATATCTGCCGCGCCAAGCCTTGCCCGGCAACCAGGTACTTGTGTACCTGGTTGCGGGGCATCTGCGGGGGTCCGAACACGACCATAGTGCCGGGCTTGGCTGGGTTGTCTCCCAATCGCGGCCAGTCCCCCGCGTTGGGAACTGGCCGAGATTGGGGAAGGGCGGGCATATTGATATTTAGAGATGAGTAGGGCCGGAAAATAAAACTCTAGAATTACAGTTGTCGCTGAAGAATAGTAATCTTTACGTGTCGCTAAAGAATCACAACCGTGCTGTCACATCCTGTGCAAAAACGTTTCATCCGCCCTAGATTTGTCATGCAAATTTGCATGCTGAGGATGTAGTGTAGCATGACAGAAGCCATTTTCTCCTTCTGGTTGGATAAGAGGGCAGCGGATCTGTGGCGCATTAGCTAGGAACGTCTAGTACACTGCATACCCACCAAACTTGTCATGCGTCAGCTTCACTAGAACTTCATGACTGTGGGGTCGAAACGTTTTCACACAGGATATGTCGCTGTAGAAAAAAAATACCACTGTATCATGCAAAAAATTCTTACAATTCACCACTCGTCGCAGATTAACAACCACTAGAACAAAATGGACAGTCGCAATATCATTTTTGTCATTTCTTACGTACTAACACCTGGCTTAAGAGGACTGATGTGGAAAAAAAGAAGCAACTTGAGGATTCACAAAACCCGGGTCGCGTTCTTGGGCTCTTTTAATATCGAGATGTCTTTACTCGATTCGCGTTCTTGCTTGCTGAGTTAATACAGAGACCACCCTCAGAAGAAAAAGGCTGATATGCTCGCTGGACGACTTCTTGCTCTTTCAGGCTAGAAATACTAGGACCCGCAAGTAGAGCGGCGTGCTGAAGTTTGGATCTTGCCTTGTGCTGCAACAGAAGATCGACCTATCGGGATGAAAGTGTAGAAGTTACTCTTTCGCGTTTAGGACAAAATACTGTCTGTGTGCCTTTGCTCGCTTTGAGCCAAAGGTTTTGCACAATTAGTTTGGATCTTCATCTTCTTCAAATAAATCAGCTTGATATTCGTGATTCCGGGCTCAAGAATCCGAGTGCTCTAGAAGATGCTAATCTTCCCTCCACCTTGACCTGTGAACCAAAACTGGCTCGATTGAAACGTGTCTACACCTCTGCATTTGTCATGCGCTCCTTCGAGGATTCATCTATATATGGGTTTTGGTGACACTACCCTTACTCGCAAGGTATGAAAAAAAAACAAGCTCTTGATGCGTGTGAAAAAACATGCTCTTCTGAAGAAACAAGATCTTGACCGATGATCCAGTGGTGCGAAGACGACCACACTGTGACGAAGAACAAGCGTCGTGTAGTCAGACTGCTCTCTCTCTCTCTCTCTCACTCGGCCCTTAGAGGCAAAAAAAGACAGGTATGTACAAAAACCTGAGTTGACAACAAAAACTGCTTTTCCTCCCCGCCGGAGGTGATACCGATCGTGTATTCGATACGACGAGTAACCGACCGCCCACAACTAAAAGTTGTAGATCCTGGATGCAACACGGATAGAACAGAAGATCCCAATATAGTGGCTGAGAATTACATTGAGATGGTACAACTAGAACGGTCCACAGCCCAATTGTTACACACCATGAGATGGAACGGTGCTTGAGATTTCGGTGCGATTCTAGTGGCAGAGAGCCTTCACGATTCTAGTGGCAGGTCTTAACGGTGCTCGTACGCATGCAGTGCGTTATTTTCAGCGTTTTTCTCAACAGTGTTTTCAGTTTTTGTAGTTTTCTCGGTGTTCTTAGTATACAGTAAAACAATATTTGTATTTCTACGACCTTGAATACAGTCTCGTTTGTACAGTACTTGAATAAGTAAATATCTCTTGTTCATCTGTAGTCTCACATCGGACGGCACTAGCGCCCGAAACGCGGGGGCTGAAGTTGGTATCTGTCATCTGCTATACTGTTAGCGGTCTGGTTCTTTGCTAGATGCATTGCTGTGCTCGTTTACGCAAACGGAGGAGGACGAGGTAGGGGAAAATTATTGCTCGGGGTCACTTCTTATTTTTGTACATTAATGTTTAATTTTACAACAGCCTATAATAAATTGGATACGTCCTCTGCTCGAGAAGCGCAGCTTCTTTGGTGTATTAGTGTATTCAAGTTTAATTTGACAGCTGAGCTTGGTGCTTTGTACGTTGAATTGTAATATTAAAGTCGTCGAAATCGAATACGAGTAAGTGCCAGGTCTGCATTGTAATGAGATGTTGTTCAACATGATTTGAAATAAACCGGAGTTTTACGTGCTGATGGAGTGTTGAGACTCCACTACTTTTTTCGATAAAAGTCTCTTTAGCTGTAAAACAGCGGCTATCGTGAGGAAAAATCCCCCCTCCCCATATTGACGCGGTAGGTTTTCGAAAATTTCTTGTGTTGCTGATTTGTGGCCACAAATCGCGTCTGTCTTGCAAGACGGCAACTCCACCGGCTCTGCCGCATTATGCAGGCGGTTTGTCATGCTGCTAGGCCTACAGTACGGACGTTTTCCATGCTAGGTGCCTGGGTTAAAGCTTCTCTGTCTCTACTCAGGTTGGATATGGGTCTGCAGTGGTCTCTAGCAAGACAAGTCTCTTTTGTGTACTCAAATCCAGCATCAGAAACTTCGTTTTGATATGGGGAGGGAGGATTTGTCCTTTTGATAGCGGCCTCCCCGCCTCGTCCGAGAGGTTCATCGTCGCCCCGCTGTCCAGAGTCATGCCGTTCCCCGCCGCCGGTTTACTGCCGAATAGCTGTACCAGGGAAAGACGTCACGCTAGTATGTCGCACAATTGTCAATTGCACTTCTGGCACCGAGGCGTACATGTCGTTCTGCATGACAAATTCCGTCGTCTTCGCACGACAGCAGCAAAAGGAACATGATCACGTCAACTTTCGTCCTAGACGCGGGCACAGTTGCAATGCATATCTAAGACTTAGCCCAGTCAACGTGCAAATTGTATCAAACGGGAGAGCGCAGTTGTTGTACAAAAAGCATGACGGTTTTATTTTGGTTCCTTTCTCGTAAAATTCGTTTCTGGATTTTGGACAAAAAACCAGATTTTTCCGCGATGGGTTCCTTCTTGGCCCCGATCAGCTGCTGTTGTGTTTTCGGAAAAGTACTCTTATGTTTCAGAATGAATCATACCACTTTTTGTTTCTCATGCATAACTAGTACTGACAAATAGGTCGGTGAAGAGATGAATCTAAGGGATTTACCTTCTGTGCGTTCAGGTTCATCTGCATCAGAAAGAATGGAACATCACGAAGACGCTTTCTCATGATGAGAATGGAAATTTTCTTGGACACTAAGTAATTATACACACTGCACTTACCACCTGCGGATGCTGATGCTGCTTCATGGTCCAGGCGTGGTATTCCGACTTTATCCACTGCAAGGAGGTCTGGGTGTGGGGGACTGCGGAACTGCATTGCACATTTGGAATGAAGCCAAAATGTGTGATGCACGAAGCAGAGGAGCGGCAGTTGTCTGTCATGCAAGAGCGCGATTTCCCATTTTCAAGCAAGCTGTCGAATCTTTTGTGCTATTCATCAAAAAAGTCCTCCTCTTTCGCTAGGTGCGAAAATTCGCATTTCGTGGAGCAATTCTTCACATATAAGTAAAACGCGCTTATCCCAAACCCAGGCGTATTTTCAGTCGATATAGATGCTGGAGAAGTTGTGGCCTTTCGGCGGGGAATATCAACTGCAAATATGTCTGGGCCTGGAAGAGTGCTAGACTTGTCATGCAGGTTTTTCATGACCCATGAGGTCTGGTATGTAGGACATAGCATGACAGATTCTGTGATAGATCTATGATGCCTGTTCTGCATGAGAACAAACTGCGACGTCTCGCTTAGGTCACAAGTGCTTTTGGTAAATCAAGCAACACAGATTTTTACATGATTCAGATTTAGCATGACAAGTTCCAACCTTGTTCCAGACCCAGAGATATTTGCAATGCATAGGGAACTCTGGATCCCGCCATACTTCTTGTTTCCGCCGAAGCCCGAAGCAGAAGAGGTACCTGTTTGAAGTCAAATTTGACTTTATTCATGATGAGTTTGTCATGCAGGAATGCTGCTTTTTTGAATCCTACTCAGATGTCCGAAAATAAAACGATTCCGGCTACAACGGCCTCTAGCAGCTTAGTACCGGTGTGGTGCGCTCCGGCTTGCGCAAAATTCGACGAGTGGCCATTGTACGAGTGGGAGGAAAAAGTGGTCTTCCCGTGCGGCACCATCGTCGCTGAAGGAATATCGTTGTTGCAGGTATACTTATACTTGACTGTATCCGATTCCAGTTGATCGACAAGTTCGCACTTGTTGGTACAATGGAGCGCCAACTTCTTTTCGCTATGTGCAAAGTAGTACGGTGCTATCACAATCACAACAAGAACGGGCATAATATTGTAAACATTACATGATGAAAGAATGCTAAAATATTGCTTAAAGCGTATCGATCTGCGTCTCGTGCTTTGTGACTGTGTGATATAAAAGTTCTTCTTCTTTCCCAGAAAATAATAGATGCGGGAGAAAATACCGGAATTGGTGTGCAGCTCCTTTTGCTCGGGAATTCGTTGTAAAAGTGCAAAAATCTTCCACTCTCCCCACCTACAAGCCTTCTGTTGGCTAAGTAATTGGCTATGTATAATACCTAGTGCGTGACCTCCTGTGTAGCCACGGCGAAGAGCTTTGTCGGCAGCAGCGACGCACTTATTTGCATGTGCTATATCTGTAATGCTGTGCACCGAACCGCAGGCACGAGCATTGTGAGGCCGAACAAGCGGGCTTCTACACGCCATCACATGTTCACAATCTGCCTGCGCTGTAGCAACACACAGTACTACATTTGCATGGCAGAGCTTCAAATATTGTCATGCATGGTGCGTCACTATGCACTATGGTAATTGCACATGATGCACGGTCTGCCAAGCACTAGGGTAAATGTTGTACTTAGCATGACAAATCTGTTCTACACTTTTCTATCTGGAACTGGAGAGGGTCGAAAATTTTTCACCGGCATAACTTGTCCAGATTCACTTTCGTTCCGGCTCCGATCGGGCGATTGTTGTTCATCCCCACAGCTGCTTTATTGAATTTCCGGTTTAATGATGTTACAATCGCATTACAGATTTCTTTGTTTTGAGACGATCTGCTTGTGTTTCATGGAAATGAAGGAAATGACGTAGTTTTCGCATTACACATTTTTTTCTTGCAAATCACTTGAAGTTTGGAAATGTAATTGTCGAATACCGTTTTCGGTAAAAGTAAGCATGTCACGGAGGTTCTCCACTTCCTCCTCCTCCTCTCGGGCCTTATGCGCTGGAAATACCTCACTTGGCCTGGATATCCTGTGCAAACACGTTCTCACCCCAGAGTCAGAATGGGGATCTCGCTACACACATCCAGAACTTTTGGTGGAGGATGTCACGCACTATGACAATTTTCTCTTTTTATTATGGTGCAGTTTAGCAAGTACAGCCGCATCACATCAGCAAAGCCATCTACTTATATTTATCCTGTTTACAGCATTACAAATTCCAAAACAGCACGTTTGGAAATGCCTCTCATAGGAATGCGCATTAGTGAGGTTCCTGCACTTAGATGCAGATGCAAATCTGCATGACAGCGGTGGGTGTTTATGTACTAGCAACTCCGGGGTGCAAACGTTTTTACTCACGATACTGGATTTGAATGACAAACTTGGTTGGAGGGGCAGGTGGATGCTGCCTGTTGCTGGTGCAACGCCCCTCTTCAATTTGATTCATTTGAAATGCTCTACGATCAGAACTATGACCTCTGTGGTGCATGTTGCGCGAAAGCGGAGCTTGCTCGTCGTGCAGAGATCCGATTCGCGTATCCCATGCGTAGGCGGCTGCATGACATGACAATGTTTAGATGAAGCAGTCAAAACTACGGCTGTGGTATTTGTCAACTGGTGCACCCGTATCTGTGTAGTATTACTGCCTATTTGCAAATGCAATTATGCACGTGAGAGGTTGACAACTCTCCAGACCTAGATTGATATTTCGGGTTGGTACACTTTTTTGTACGCAGTCGCGACTGCCTCCTCTGCTGCCTTCAGCCCTGCTCTTTTCCGCCCTTATCCTGTAGAAGACTATCGCGCAGCTCCGTACGGCTCTTCTACCGATTCGACTACATAAATTATTTTACTTTTTCCAAAATCAAATCAACATCACAACTTCAACTTTCCAGTCCATGACCTGCACACCTGCAAATGCGAACCATTTTAGTTTTTTCGGTTGAGCAGGAAATCCACTCCAAAGAAGTAAAGGGACGATAATCTATTTCCACAGGATACGTTCTCGATTTCTTTGATCTGAAAATCAAAGTTTTTCATTTCCAACTCCTTTTCCGCATGTTTTTGATTGAGAACCGCCATGACAAAGAAATGCAGCTAGCGTATTCTTTCGCTTGGCATTGTCTGCGGCACACGGATTGTAATGCTGCTTGTGGTTCCAAAATTTGTCATGCTATTTGTGCTTATAGATCAGATGCGGCTTTGGGTTTTTTTTGCATCACAAATGAGGGGGAGGGGGACTTGTGCACTCTCATGAGCTCCGATTTCGGTTTATTCGCATCTGCAGAATGCCAAGTCCGATATGCTAGTAAAAATTTTGCGCACGATAACCGCGTCCCATTGGTTATTGAACGGTCAAGATCTAAACCGAGAAAGTCGATGAAATGATTTGTCATTCTTATGCATAATAAAATCGATATAAGTTGGTGTTGAGCCCTAAGTTTCTAAGAGGCGAACGAGAAATTTTGCAAGCATACACGTAAATCCAATTTTTCATGCTGTTTGGGGCAAAGTAGGAGACTACTTTCGCATCATTTATCAAACCCCAAGAAACAAGCTCAAGTACAACCGGCCTCATGTGGCTGCTCTGCAATACAAGCTGTTTCCGCATCGTGTTTTATGCATGACAAATTCTTTCAACTCTGGTCGATTTCGATCCTATACGCCCCCATAGTCGTCGGTGGCCACCTTTTTCGCATTGAGAGCAGCTTCCAGCTCTTCATTCGCCTCGTGCAGTCGCGAAGCGGCTTTCAGCTTGGTCTTCCGGATTATCAAGTGCAAATATGTCTGGGTCTGGAAGCAGAAAACAAATATTTGTCATGCAGTTTCTGCAATTGGAATTACGAGGAGGCCTGGAAGGCACACAGAGCATGTTGACAGACTTTGCGCAGGCTTCATCTGTCTCCATGCCTTGCCTGCATGAGCAACGCCCTAGCTTGGAGACGAAAGTGGCTATCTGCTTTTGCATCCTAAGCAACACAGATTTATTTTCCCTGGTGTTCCAGATAATTCCGCATCACACACAGGTTTCTTGCATCCTTCCAGACCCAGACACATTTGCATTTGATACGGATTTTCCCACTCGCCTCGTCCTTGCGGACGTGGCGCTGCCGCTTCTATATGAAAAGAAAAGCACCACTTTCTCCACTGCTAACCACGCATTACGAGCACGAATGCGTGTGGTCCGCAGAGAGGAAATGAGTTTTCAGGTCATACCCTCGGCGGTCCGGGTCCGATCCGCGAGCGCTCCGTTGGTCTTCATCATACCAGGGGTCGTACTATCCTGTGCGAAAACCCTCGCCCCCCACATGCTGTCATGCAAATCTTTCATCATCTGCGAGAGGCTCTTGAGCAGCTTTTCATGAGTGCCATTTTCTGGCAATTTGTCATGCTATTCCGACCGGGATAAGGCGACATCTTCGTGCTACTATCGCAGCGCAACCAGATAAGCACGAGAGCAGACCCCCCAATTCAAATTTGTCATGCGTGGCTCCCTGAGTTGCTACAACATTTGCGAAGGTGCATAGCAGGCGCGAGGAGCGATGTTGCACAGGATAGTGGGTCGTGTCGAATCGAATCGAGGGTTTTTTGCCGTCTTGGTATGCAGTAGGCACTCCGGTGGTGGTGCGGGGGTACAACAGTTCTTTCTACAAGAGAGACCTGGGAGAAACCAGTGAGAGAAAAAGCTCAGCAGACTAGAGCGAAAAGAAATATCTTATTGTGCGAACTTTTGATACAGGGTAAGCGAACTTTTCTTATTCTTAGACTGAGTAAGGGATGTTGTAATTGTATTACTGAGTAAGCGATCTTTATTGTACGTATTCTTGAAACTTCAATTCATGAGAAAGCGCCCCTTGCTGCTTTGAAAAAACAGAGTTTCTTGTTGGGAAAAGTGTGTGAAAATTCGCCGTTGGTTCTTCTTGGTCTTGCAAGCCACGAGCAGGTGGAGATCATGAAAAAGAAATACGACGAAGTCCTCAAGTCAAATGGTTTTCAAGGTACTGGTACAACCACGAGTGAATCCAATATACAACTCGAACGAGCGAACGAGCAAAGCGAAACCCACGATCATATTGAGGACAGGAAACACTCACTTCGACGACGAAATACGCAATACAAGTTGTCGCTCTTAAAATACAGATGCATATCATTTTTACTTTTTCCACGAACGACGAGCACGCACATAGATTTTTGTTACCCGCTCCACTCTTGGACGAATGTCGACTCTTGGACAAATGTCGACTCAATTCCACGACCGTGACCTCTTATACCAAAAATCGCGAGGCGCCTATGACTCGGGACGACGCGTCGCGTTGACCGAAGAATACCGAACACGAGCAAAGCCGTGGACCCAATTTCTCTACTGGTTGACTGATTGGATTCTCACTGAATACTGTTGCCATTGCCGATCTGTTTCACAATTATTTCAGTTGCGGGATTCAACACGAGACTCATGACGCAGTCTTTTTTCTCTTTCTCGCGGAGGAAACACATCAGAAAAGAAAAAGAAAAACTGCAACAACTCCGTGTTTATTTGTTCGCAATCACTCATGGGAGCGCGATGACACCTGTCGCGCTCTTCTTTCTCATAGCTAAACACCAGCCCCGCGCGAGCTGCTCGCCCCTTGCGCAGCTGCCGACCCGTACCACTTGACGAACTCGGTCGCGAGCCGGAGCAGCTCACGCGACCGCTCCCCCTTCTCCAGCTCCAGATCGAAAAACCAACGGTAGCGCGGGGCGCCGGTCGGCATCTTCCGGCTGTGAACAATCTCGCGGAACTGCTCCAGGCTGACCCGTATCACGGGAAACATATCATCCTCTAACGTGGTGTCAATTTTCTATGGAAGCGTCAGGACCGAAGTCAACAGAATCGAGCTAGTTTGTCATGCATAAAATCAATTGCCAGTCAGTGCCTCAGTCTCGAAGTGGCGCATGACAAATTTCGGGAGCACCAAAATCCAGTCTGTCATGCCATTTGGGCAAAGAATACTGCCTCTGTAGTCAAGTTACTCTGGCGCAAAGTCCTCTTCTCCTAAACAGGCTCGCAATCGGTCTCATTTGCCTGCTCCCCGACACAGGCGTTACGTGCCTTGCATTTTATGCATTACAAACAAGGTCCGAGCACGGGGACAGAGTCCCCGTGCGGCGACCTTCCGGCATTTGTCTGGGACGAGTTCGGGGGTTGTCGTGGTGGCGCACAGGGCGGGCAGGCCCCTGCAGCTCGGTGCCTCTGTGTGTCCTGCGCTCCCTGATCCGCGACAGACCTACGGACGGAGCCCCTCTGCTTGCCCACACTAGATCCGCTGGCCCACCGCGAACAGTGAAACAAAGAGAAAAGAAAGGAAGAAGCTGGCGCCGGGCCGGGTGCCGATAGCACCGGCGCCGCGTCTGTAGCTGGCCCCTAGGTCATGACGCGGGG
>CAJINV010000002.1:69395-99574 GCA_905178155.1 Amoebophrya sp. A120
AAAGCTGGCCCCTAGGTCATGACGCGGGGACCGAGCCCCCGCGCTGCCCTAGGGCTTTTTCCCGTGGGCCGTGTGGTTAGTTTCCGGGAAAGAAGCGCCCGCAGCAGCTGGCCCCTAGGTCATGACGCGGGGACCGAGTCCCCGCGCTGACCTAGGGCTTTTGCCCCTGGGCCGTGCGGTTAGATAGTTTCCGGGAAACAAACGCCCAAAGCTGGCCCCTAGGTCATGACGCGGGGACCGAGTCCCCGCGCTGACCTAGGGCTTTCGCCCCTGGGCCGTGCGGTTAGTTTCCGGGAAACGCCCGAAGCTGGTCCCTAGGTCATGACGCGGGGACCGAGTCCCCGCGCTGACCTAGGGCTTTTGCCCCTGGGCCGTGCGAGAAGCCCGCCCACTCTGGATACTTGAGCCCGCTCTGGATATTTATTCGATTCGGATCCAGGTATGTTTTCTGCTCTGGATACTCAGGCTCTCTGCCCCCTGCTCTGAATGTGGTAGCCGAGGGCGCGCCGGGGGTTTGTCTGGGGTGTGTCGGGGGTGTCTTCCGGGGGTGTGAGACGGGGATCCCTGGGGTGTGACGGGGGGGTGTGTCGGGGGTGTGTCTGGGGTGTGTCTGGGGTGTGTCCGGGGTGTGTTCGGGGTGTGTGTTGCAACTTGCAAATCACGATGCTACGCAGCCACTTTGCATACCCCAGAACACACCCCAAAGCTTCAGCAGTTCTTGTCGGGGGGGGTGTGTCGGGGGTCTGTCTGGGGTGTGTCCGGGGTGTGTTCGGGGTGTGGCCTGCAAATTACAAATCACGATGCTACGGACCTACTTTCCATACCCCAGAACACACCCAAAAGCTTCAAAAGTTCTGGTTTGCTGCAGTTTAAATAGTAATGTTTCGGCTTTGTCGATTTCGGTCCTGAAGACACTCCCATACCTTGTCGTCGGGGTGCAGTGGCTCCCGTCCTGCCCCGAGCCTGCTCGAGGCATTCTTGTAGCAGTCTCGCAGCCTTTCTCCGCTTTGGCTTTCGCCGCTCGTGTTGTATCAACTGGAAATATGCCTGGGCCTGGAAGCCAGCCTGTGAAGATGCTGGGTTGCTGTTGCATTGCAGTATTGCAGTTCGTCATGCAATACAGATCGTCGCGTGCAAGATAAACAGCACCGTCTCACGACGCTTCCAGGCCCAGACATATCCACACTGGATACTTTCACCACCATGTAGATCGGCCCGCCCTGGCGTCGGAGCCGCGGGAGGTGATTCGCTGGAACGCCGCTCCTGGCGCGCACCGCGTCGAAGACGTCCGCGGCGCCGGGTAAGGCCGAGAAGACGTCCTCCCATGTGTGTACCTGCGAGACGAAGACGCGGTGAAAAATCCCGCGACACGAAGACAGCAAAACCAATATCCAGGCAGAAAATCCCTCCGCCCCATAGTTAAAATGGGGCCGTTGCTCATACTGTGTTCATGCCCATATCCAAAACAAGAATTGTGTGCGTCAGTCTGTCCTCGTTCTGTAGCACCAAGCACTCGCGGTGGCCGCAAGCTACCTGCAGGTCGGGAGCTCGGGGACAGTGCAATACCCCGCTAGCAATATTATAGCACGGCAAAGATCTACTTGCGTGGGCAAAAATGCAGGACAAATTGTCAAGAGTTGGTGGCAGTACATGAGGGGACTGGGTTTATTTTCTTCACGATAGTCGCCGGACTACTTCGCGAATTTCCTTGCTCGGTTCGGACATAGAAGGTGTGCTCTTGAAAACAAGGCCGCCGTATGCATTCGCAAGTATGTCGGAGTCCGCTTCATGATTGCGAGCACGTGTCTAGTTATGCTTGGCTACTAGATGCACGCTCCGCAAACGTGCTGCTTGTTTGTCATGCACAGCTTCGTTTGTCATGCACAGCTTCAGCCTCTTTTCCATGCACGTCTTGTACTTGTTGTTCTTCTACAGTATAGTAGATTTTGTCGCACGCGACGACGTTGCAGACCCCGACATTTTTGCAGCTCATACCTACTTGTTCTAATACCGACGTGCTCGTACCTGCTCGCACCTGCTCTAATACCGACCTTTTTTGCAAATCTTGCCGACCTGCTCGTAGCTGGTTTTGGTGTTGGCTGGACGGTCCCGAAGTAGTGGCACTTGATGTCCCGAGCAGCGTGTTATTCTGCTGGTGGGGATGGAAACTGGGAGCATCGTGTGGTTGACCATGAGCATTCATCCCATCTACCTCCTCCTGCTCTTCAACTGGACTCTGGCGCAAGCTTTGCTTGTTTCTCCTCTGGGCGGAGGCGGACGGTTGCTGGCCGCCTTGGTGCGGAAAATTGTTCTGAGCGTTGGTTTATCAAATGTAAAAGTGTGATGTGGGTCTGGAAGAATGCAACTTGTGATGCTGCATTTCGATTCCAGAAAAATCTGTATTGGATAGTACCAAAAGGAATGTAATTTTTGCTACGCGGAGAGGGCATTGGTCATGCGGAGAAGGGATCAAGAAGCTCTCAAAAAATCTGTGATGCTAGGGTATGCATCACAGACATCAGGGCTCATGCAAAACGTGCATGCCAAGTGTCAGAATCTTCCAGACCCAGACATTTTTACAGTTGATATGTTTATGTCGGTTTCATCCCCGAAAACCGCCAGGTCACGGTCGTCGTCGTCGTCCTGGTGACTTTATCCTGTGCAAAAGTATCGTACTCGTAGTAATTGCACTTATGCATTACAAATCTTTTTCCTATTAAGGTCAATCAGCATTACAAATTCCATTTCTCATGCTGAGGAAATTTGTCATGCAATTTATACTAGTACGATACTTTTGCAATGCATAGATTTTCCTGTCCAGCGACGCCCCCGGTAGTGTAGTTGCCGGAGCCACCAATACCCTGCTGGGATGATGTGCTAGCTTCTTCTACTACAAGAGTTGCCCCCACCATCCTCGAAGCCTCGCCTGCCGATGTATTCTGCTGCAGGTACTGTCTTTCTTGGTCTCCCATGCTGGTGTTAGCAGGGTTCAGTCCGTCCTGGTGCGAACCGCCACCCTGCAGATGCTCCTGTTGGTCGAAGTTTTCCGCAATGACAAGTGGCTGTTGATGGCCCATCTGCTCCTGCGGGGGAAGCTGTGTCGTATCTTGCTGTGTCCTGGTGCTGTTCTGTTGCTGAGCCTGGTTCATGTTGCTGTTCTGCACGTCCTGTTGGAACTCGGTTTCGTCTCGCACCGGACTGTATGCATTGCAAATTCAAATATGTCTTGCTCTGGACCAAGACTACAACTTGTGATGCGTCCTGCAGATCGCACAGGAATTTGTCTTGCACGGGTAGCACAAGAAACCCGCTTTTGGTCATGCTGAAGCGGTACTTATTTGTCATGCGAGATATGCATTGCAAAGCCCTTGCGACCCCTTTGATGCTCTGTCCAGCATTACATTCCTCGCCGGTCATCCAAAATCTGCATGACAGACTCCCGCACTTATCCAGACCCAGAAATATTTGCATTTGGTAGACTGTAGCTGCTGTCCATTACGTCGCTCGGATTACCCATGAAGGGAGCCGCCGAGTTCGCCGTGTGCAGCCCCTGCGGAGCCACCTCTTCATCGTAGTGCGAATTTTCCTGGCTTTGGTCCTGATTGATGTCCATTTGCACTGTCAAAAGGAAATCTGCCTTCGCCTTTAGTGTCGCAGCAAATTTGTCATGCAAATGCAGCACAACAGGACATCTATATTTTTGACCTTGAGTAGAGGTCGTTACGACTCGCGGTGCGCTTCTTTTATCCAATTTGAACAACGGAATCTGATGCAACAACGAAGACATATTTCACTTTGGTACGACTCACACCTAATCCGTCGCTGCGATCCACATGACTGTCGACGGACCTTTTTTGTTCATAAATCGGATGTTCGTCTACTTATTTGATCAGCACACCCACACTCTAGCAAGTGAGCGGGTACTAATTGTCGACAAAAAATAATGCGCGATAGACAACACAACTTGTACCAGTAATTCGTACACGTACTTGTAGTTGGTTACTATAGTCAACGCACGAGGTGTAACTAAATCCAGTCTCTAATGGAGATCGAGATGAGATGGTAGAGAAACAGATTTTTACCTGCGCTTTGACGAACGCCTGCTTCTTATCCTGGAGAAAAACGTCCCTTTTCCAGAGTCAAGATGGGGGCCCTGCAATACAAGCCTAGAAGTTCTTTTGGGAGAAGTTACGCATGACAAGCTGCAGTCCGTACAGGTTAGCAAGGACCGCCGGATTTTTACAAATCCAGCTTACAGCATTACAAGTTCATCAAAACACGACTGGAAATGCCTATCATGGGGGTGCGTATCACATATGTCACTGTAAAGTAATTTCAGATCTGCATGATACCTCTAGGGTGGGGACGTTTTCACATAGAATACTGCTCGACGAACACCTGCGCTTCCTCGACCTCCCGCGTTGTTGCCCGTCCCCGTCTTGTATCTGTATACATCCCAAACATGTCTGGCTCGAGAAGAGTGCACTTTGTCATGCTGCTTTCGGCTTGTTGTAAAAAAATCTGTATTGCATCTGCAGAAAGTGACTGCGGAGTCCAATTTTTCCTTCGCGACGTCGAGAGCATTTGTCATGCGGGTCAGAAGGCATCAAAAAATCCGCAAAAAATAAAAAATCTGTAAATGCAGCTAGTTGTCGCATACGCATTGCAGACATCATTGGTCGTCTTCTTGCAAAATGTGGATAAACAAACCTGGCAATCTTCCAGACGACCGAGACACCTTTGCAATGCATAATCTGCGCGGGGGGCTCGACGTCCGGATCTTCGTAACTTGAAGCCGGATTCAAGTTTATCGGGTCTTGCTGTGCCGCGACATCAGCACTAGTCGCGGTACCTGATTTTTCAGCGGTAGCGTGCTGGCCTGCAGTGCCTGTCCCCGGCGAAGACGGCTGCCCCGTTTGGCTCGGCGGTTGTTCGCCAGCTGTCCCTTGCTGCAGAGCAATTCGCGGTGACGCCGCTTCAATGGTTGTGGTTTGCTGCTGCGCAGCAGTGCCAGCCTGCTGGATCAAGGTTTGCCGCTGAGGCTGAACCGCACTTGCATCATTTTGGTTGTGCTGCAGTGGCGGATTATTAACGTCGGGTAGCTGTAGCGGAGCAACTGGTTCTTGGACCGAGCCGGCACTATTGAATGACGGTCGCGGGGGGTGCTGCAGGTTGTCTCCAGCACCAGCTCCAACTGCAGCCGTAGCTGCTCCAGAAGTTGGAACTTCCAACTTCCGAAGTGTCCGCGACTGATCCATTTCGGTCCTATTTTCTCGGTGCTGACCATGCACCGTTGTGTGGCCGAAGTTCGGGTTGTTTTGCTGGTTATTGAAGCGCTGCTGACGTTCTTGCTGCTCGGGATTAATAGGGTCATTTACATTACTGAAATTTTCCTGCTGCGTGAGTAGCTGCTGTATCAACACACTCTGCAAATAGTACGCCTGCACAAAATCATGATGGGTTTGCTGGATCTTGTTGTCACCTTCTCCACCCTGGTTTAATACTTCTTGCTGCTGAGTGAGAGTGTTGACGGCATTGCCCATCTTCAAGTGGTTCTGAAGCAGGGACTGGAGCAGGCTCTGAGCATTAGCATTCATCACACCTCCCTGCTGCTGCTGCTGTCGAGCGTTGTTCATGTTTTGTACGCCACCAGCTTGTAGTTGCCCCTGGTTGTTCATCAAGCTATTCTGCTTGTTTTGCTGCTGCGACGCCAGCGGCTGCTGTCTCTGAGGTGGGTCAAACTGAGCATACGCCGAGCTTGTGGTGCCCGTCACATGCATGCGCGGCGCCGGTTTGGAAGTTGTGTTGGTGTTGGAACCAAGATTCAAACTTAATTGATTTTGCTGTGCCGCGACACGCACAGTAGTCGCGTTATTACCTCGTCCGGAACCAACGACGGCACCTCCCTGCTGATTTGCAGTTCGTACACCACCCACCGTCGAGTCCTGGCCTGCCGGGGTACTATTCTCCATCTGCTGCTGCATTGTCTGCAGCTGGAAGAGCTGGAGTGCCTGCTGCAGCGTCAAGCTACTCGTGGTTAACCCCGGAACTAAATCCTGTTGCGTGCCCGGCGCCGGTGTGGAAGTGTTGGTGTTGGAACCAAGATTCAAACTCAACCGACTTTGCTGTGCAGCGACACGCCCAGTAGTCGCGTTAGTTGCACCTCCGGCACCAACGACAGTACCTCCCTGGTGCTGATTTGCAGTTCGTACAGTGCCCGCCGTCGAGGCCTGGCCTGCCGGGCTACTATTCTGCATCTGCTGCAGCTGGCCACCTACAATACCGGTCATCGTCGTGCTGCTCATGGTTAACCGCGGAACTACACCTTTTTGGGTCGACGGCCCAACAGCAGTCTGCAGTTGCTGCTGATTCAAGTTTTGAGTCGTGGTTTGCTGCATCTGCTGTTGGTTGTTCATGCTCACGGTGAGATTTTGCTGCTGCTGCTGTATCCGAAGCTGCTGCTGTTGATCTTGAGATAAAGATAAATCCATCTTCTGCTGCTGCCCGACATTACTCAGACCACTCGCCATGTTGCTTTGCGCATTGAGCATTTGCTGTTGAGGCATTTGCTGTTGCTGCTGGAGCTGTATCGTGTTCTGCTGCATCGTGGTCTGTTGGGGAAAAAAGCTGTTCATAGTCGTTGTTCCCTGCTGCTGCTGCTGCTGCTGCTGGAACTCATTTTGATGCTCAATGCTCGTCCCCATCAGGTTATTGTCGTCCATGTTTTCCTATGCATTGCAAATATGTCTGGGTCTGGAAAGTTGTCATGCTAATGTCCAAAGGATACACGAACTGCGTTGCGCAGCCGCGCATGACAAATAGCCATTTTAAATGACAGACAAGTGCTGTTGTAGCGCAACAAGCATGACAAACTTGTATTCTTCCAGGAGACCACCCAGAAATATTTGCATTTGATATGACAAGCAGGATCGGGTCCGGCGCTCCCGGGTTCAGCTGCTGCAGGCCGGATGTGAAGGAACCAGCAGAGAAGTTTGCGTGCCGCGTCAGCTGCTGATTATATCCTTGCACACCTTCCTGGGGTTGGGCTGTGCCCGTGTTCTGCTGCTGGTCGTTCATGTTGCCCTGTTCTGTCAGCAGTTGCTCAACACCATCAACAGCTGTCTGCAACTGCTCGGGTGAGGACGGGCTGCCAACAGCTGGGGGCGCCGGAGAGGGTGGCGGAGAACTGCCGGAATCTGCAAGAGGGTCACCAAGCCTGCGGTGGCTGCGGAGGAGGTCCAGGTGGTCTTGGACGCCCAGCTCCTCCGCCATGTTGGCCAGCGCCGCCTTGTCCTGCTCGACCAACCACCAAATCCCCTCCCTCGTCACATCGATGCGTTCGCAGCTGCCTAGGTCGATTGCCTTGAGTTCGCGAGCGCCCTGCAACGCGCGAGCAGTGTTCCTGCGGGCAAAATCCCGATGCAGCCACCCCCCATTGTGGATATGCATTTACAAACCTCCTGCCCGGGTTCTTCAATTGCAGCAGAAAAAATTTCGTGTTTCATCTGCATGTAGTTCCGTGTCCAGTTGGCATCAACCTGTACCGCATGATCAGAAGGGAATGCATACGAGTAGATCATGGGCATGACTGCATAGCCGCAGCAGCAACTGTGCCGCGCTGCCATGCGTGGAAGAAAGCCATCGCGGGGTAAGTATTCATGCAAAAACGTCACAGCTCTGTGCTGCTCCATGACCAGGCACATTTGTGGTGGATAGTGGATCTGGTCAAGCAACGTCTTGGCCTCCTATATGGAGGAGTTCTCAAACTTTACATTCTCAACCTGTTTGCATGAGTCAATTTATATATGCAACACTATAGGAGCAGCAAAATTGCAGCTGGCCGGGGATATCACTGCTGCTGCCTCTTGCATTACAGACTTGGGGTTTTCATGCTAATTACCCTTTCAGTAATTTGTCATGCAAGCCAGCTTCATCGTGTGGATGTGGAAGCCGATCACAATTTTGCATGAGAAGTCACGTAATAGTTGTTGAGAATGTAACGTTTGAAAATCCCATACTCTCGATGTAGTCCTCGCGTTCAGCTAAGGAGGACTCCCGGCTAACCAACTCCGATCCGCTTCTACTTAACTTCTCCATTCGCATCCGGCATATCGATCCGGCGCCCAAGATGTGCATTGCAAACGTGTCTGAATCTGGAAACAAATATACATCAAGTGTATGATGCGTAATATGTACTGGATTGTGATTTTTTTTGAAACTTCTGTTCTATGTATATGCTTATGCATAGCTGCGAGGCTGCATGAGAGGTTTTTAAACGTGTACATGATATTGGTCTTGCGCCTTCCGCATGACAAACTTCGCTTTTGCATGACAGACGGCTTTTAGACGAGTGTACTTTCGGAAGCGCGCAATACAGATCTAAGAATCTTACTTCTGAATCATGCCAGATATGCATGATAAATCTTGAATTGTATTTCCAGACTCCGATATGTTTGCAGTGGGTACAGGATGTCAACCGATTCGACGTTCACCCAGCCGTCAGGTTTCTCCTCCATGAAGGTCCGAGAGAGATTATCGCACGCGAGAAAGAAATCGGTCGCGCATGATGTCGATCATAGTTGAGAATCATAACATGACACAGTTCTTGGGCTACATGCCCGGGCGATCCTTTTTCGCTGTGATAAGTCTCAATCTCCTTCAATTGCGCCGGAGAAAAGTGACACTCGACACCCCTGGCCTGCTCCTGCTGGACGAAGGCATATGAGAGCGCACAAGATCCTCCTCCCTCTCATACATTGAATTTGTAATGCGCAATACACCGAACAACATGTCCAGGTGTGTTGTATTCTCTAGTCTGCATCACAAATTTTTGGAGCCACAAACACTGCTGCACCTTGTGAGCGGATTTGTCATGCAGAACCCAGAGTTGTATGGTATTTCTGCTGTTTTCTGTGTTGTCCTTGCTCATGCCCTTTAGATGAGGTGGCGGGACGAGTGCTGTCGTGCACTCTCGTATTTGCGTCGCGGCTGCTTCGAATGCTGCGAGTAGATTCTCGTCGGCCGGCAATCCCTATCCTGAATGAAAGCCTCCCCACCCCACACATGTCATGCATCTGTGCATACCGGAATGAGCATCTTGCTCGGAGCTCTACATGAAAGGCGTTTTTTCCTACTTGTGTTTGGTTTTGGATTTGGATATCTTTCACACGTCTGTAAGAAATAAATCAGAACCAGGGCGGCGCGGATTTGTCATGCGTCTGGACGAGCTGCGCTGCGTAGACACGCCCTTTCTGTGTGAGTACCAGGCGAAAGGCTGGGCACGTTTTGCATGATTGACACTCAACATCGCGATCAGGATGGGCTGGGAGGGTATTTCCTTCGGATATCTCGTTCAGCTGCGCGAAGTTCACGACATCGCGACCCCCGTCGACTGGTGTGGAAGGCTGCCACACCAGACCCCTTTCGTCGCAATAGCGGGCGGCCGCGTGGGCGACCAGGGGCGCCACGAGATACTTTTCCGCGGCCTCATCGGATACCACGACGAAGCTCCCGCCGCTTTCCCAGCCACCACGCGAAACGAGAAATCGCATGCTCAAAAATATCTGGTGATGAAGCACAAAGAAGAAAAATTACAAACAAGTCGCTAAGAAAAATTACAAACTACAAGTCGCTGGGAAAAAGAACTGCCACACATGCTGACAAAACAAAATGGTTACAAACAAGTCGCTAGGAGAAGGAACTCTAACGTACGGCACGTGGTAACAAAACAAAACATGCTTTGCTTTTGTTTTCTTGCGAGAAGAAACTAAATGTCCGATGCTGATTTGTGATGCGAAAAGTACAATATTCTGCAGTTACCGATTGGATATTCGCCTGCGAGAGAATGTGGGTGTTGAAGCGGGAGGTTTAATTATTCAATCATGTCCCGCCAGCATTCAAAGTAGCGGATGTGTTGTTTTTCGAAAGCCGACGGCTAAAGTCTACCGGGATGAATGTCGGTTTTTCAATCTGACTGTAGGAAAATTAATAAGTACTTATTCGTGCACAGCAGACTTCTTCACTTTTTGTGTTGCTAGGTCATCGTGAACATCAACAAACCTTTTCCTAGATGATCTCCAGCGCTCCTCCATCCTTTTTATCCATGCGTCTGTCCCGACCTTTCAGGCCACCTAAAAAGAGAGACGTAGTGAAGCAACCAGAAAAAACAACAAGATCCAGCATCTGTGATTACAACGCCATGTCCACGTCAAGCGAGATCTTCACACGACTGATTTGCTCTACGGGTAGAACTACGGTCGTGTAGATAACGACAAATAGCGAAAAACCTCCGGCGGGATCGGGCTCCAGCTGGTAGTGATCAGCTATAGTAGCAGATACAACTCGTGCCAGCACACAAACAGCCGTCCCTAGATCATCGGTTCTACTGCGCAGTTGTCTTTTTCTATACATTTGACGTGCCTCTAAAAATCCTTGGTCGATACGATTTTCTTGTCAGCATTGTACAATTGGTTCGCAGTTGTAGAGCAGGTTTTCTGCCCGTGCCCTGTGAAACCTTCCTTTTTTCGTCTAGAGATCATACCACGCCGTTTTTACAGCTTCGCTGCTAGTCAGAGGTGGTTTTTTCTCTTCAATAGCTCCTTCAATCAAGAGCTACTTTAATACATTCATTTTGGTACAGTAAAATCAAAGCATAGATTGCTAGAAGATTAGATGATACTAGTTGTAGTTGAAAAACATCCTTCACCATATTGTACACACTTTTGGTCTTTCCGCCCCCTTTGCATCCGCATGCGTAGATGCTACGCCATGCAGCCGAGGGAGACACTTTTTTTTCAGTTGTAGAAGTAAGTAGTAAGCTGTGTAGTACCAAGCAAGCAAGCTGTTTAGAAGTAGATTCGATTTGTTATTGCACGTTCAAGATTTTTTTTTCCGTCGGTGCTGGTTCTGTAAACAAGCTGAAACGCAGCCACCAGACGGCGCCAAGCGCCTCTCCACGAGGACTGCCTGACAATGAGAACAAGAGTTGTAGTAGGTGGAAGTAAAAGGTTTGTTCGATGTCGCACCATAATTGAATACTATAATTGATCTCAACAACACAGAAATCTCCTCGGCTCATCCGCCCGTCAGCTTAATAGAAGGACCGCCCTTCCTGCTGCCGAAACCACGTTATCATTCGGAAAACTACACGACCAATCCATTTTAGAGCAGTCCAATTATTCATTACCTCTGCAGAACAGCAAGATCCGGAAATCTGTCATGCCGGACGCGGGAAAATTATTCAGTGAGGTTCTCTCCACTTTGACTTTTATTCGCGCTGTGTAGTAGATTTAGATGCAAATTACTATCTCTACTTCTTCCTCATGAGACTGGTGTCGGTCGTGTAGAAGTAGTTTCCCGTGGCATAGGGTCGGACTGGCCCCACAAGCTTTCCGTGTGGTCCACCTGGTTGGTGAAGAGCGCCGCTTGGGGCAACCGATTGTTGTGGTTCATCTGGGTCTCCTGCTGCAACCGGCTGCTGTTTGCCGGCACTGCCTGCTGGGACGACGGATTGCCGCGGTTGAATAGGTTGCTGGTATCAAATGCAACTATGTAGTCTGGGTCTGGAAGAATGGAGGAGTTTGTCATGCAGATTTTGCATCACCCATGAAGTCTGGCACGTGGGACCCAGCATGACAGATTCTATGAGATGACCTTTATCATGCCTATCGTGCATGAGAAACTGCCTCTGAACTTGTCCGAAAGTGGACATTTGTTGGTAATCATGCAACACAAATTTTTGGCACGATCCAGATTCAGCATGACAAGTTTCATTCTTTCAAGACCCAGACATTTTTGCAATCAAATAAGCAAATGTGCTCGTCCCGCATATAGAGTTCGTTTTTCTTTTCTTTGCTTAGTATAGAGTTCTCAGACGTTACACGACTGTCAGCTGCTACATCATTTGTCATGCTTAACAGACTGCTTTAACAGCTGCGACATCATTTGTCATGCTGCATATTCGCTATCGCCCCCCGCACGATCAAGGTACTTCGCATGACAAGTCTCTCATGCGGCGCATGGAAACCCTTGTTGCGAAATCTGTAATGCAAGACGCGTTACAGATTTCGCATGATCCTCTTTTACTTTGTACTAGCTCCTGTTCTCTCTTTTACTTTTGCTGTTCTTGCATCACAAATTAGCGATGCAACAGCTGGCCATCCTGTAACGTTTGAGAGTTCCATATTGCACCCGAGGTCTGCGACAGACCATCACCCGCTTCCTCGTTACCTGAATTTCGGTTTCTTCAAGTACTCCGTTTTCATTGTCGCTAAAAAGCTTATCATCTTCAAGAAGCATCACGAATTTTTTGATGCAGGAAGCATGACAATTTCAATTTCTTTAGTAGTGCCGTCCGGCTTGTCCTTTCATATGGGACGTGCTACCATCAACATTTCATCTATAATCTTATTGTACCAGAATCCGCATCGTAATATTTCATTTCGGGATCTTGATATCCTGAAGAAAATCACCCCCCGCACTTTTTTGGAGTGGTGCATCAAACAAACGCAAGACCTGGCCATGATTATTTGCGCATTACAAATTCCTTTGCGCATTACAAAATCCTTTGCTCTGAAACACGGCAATGAGCACGAAAAAGAGACACAAGGTTCATTAAGGGTGATTTTATTGCTCCGGATACGAGTCCGTCCTTGTCCTTTTTCCCCTGCTTGCCTGGTGGTTGTCCACGGAAAAAAAACCTGTGTGCTAGTGGTACGGACGATTGTAGTACTACCTCACATCTACTTTTTCTGGGACTACAAGTAGTAGAAGTCCTCTATGCCAGGAACAGAATTATGAAGGTTGCGTTTTTTTCCCTCGATGTCACAACAGAGTTTTTTTCTGTTTGGTACACTACCGTCGCGACCCCCCGCACGGCCAGATGTGTTGTTCGTCGAGCCACCCCCGCCGGTTATAACATTCAAGACCGACCTATAGTGGGAAAATTAGCCTAGTAGAAGTGCCTTCTCGTCGTGAAGATTTGTGATGCTGTCTTGAAGTAAGTTTCGTATAAATAACCAGATTAAGTATTCTAGCTGCGACTCTGCAGCAGCTTCAAAAATTTTCGCATGAACAAAAACTCGGTTTACTCACCCGTGGAGCAGGATGAATGCGTAGTCATGCTGGACAAGCTGCATGACAAACCTACGTTGAAGACGAGATGTATTTCTGAACAGGCTTTGTTCTTTTTCGTATTGCATGCTTGTGTCCGGGGGCGGCGACCACCAGCTGCACTGGATTGGAGACCCAATCCCAAGAATAAGTACGATAGAGCTCTTCTTGCTCCCATCTGACACTGCCAACATCGGCAATAAAGAACCGCTAATAATAAATCGGCCTCCCTGCTCTAGAATGAGTACTTATTCTTCATCTCTGACCTCATGGTGGACAGACTACATCTGTGTGGTGCATGCACATGAAAGATTCCACCCTCCGTGATTGGTCACGAGCCAGCATTTTGTTTTTCATATCGGTACTACCATTCGCAGAACCATACCCGTTCGCTGCTTCGTTGTTGAAATCGCCATGCGCACCTGCATTGTTTGGGACAGTTACTTCTCCGAATCCAGATGGATCAACTGAAGAAAAATTCATCCCTGCTTACTGGTACCTAGATCGATGCAGGGGAGACAACAATGCGCAAATTAAAGACTGAAATGTTGAAACTTGCTTCAAGAATATCTGCATGACAGCCTTGTTCTCCTTTGCACTAGAAAAGAGAATCTTCCTTACCAATCTGCCACCCCAAATCCCGGTTTTTCTGCGCGAGTTTGGGGATTATCAGCCTGAAAAATTCTAGCACAGGCTAATCTGTCATGCAAGTTTGGTTCTTGGTGAATTACGAAGAACGAAAAAAGCAGTCAAACCCCATGTCTCGTTGCTTGGGTCGTAGATGAGAGCATCGAAAACATCATTCATCACACAGCATTATGGATGATTTTGCTACAGACTTCTCAGTGCAGCACTAAAAATAACGGTAGGCTGCCACTTATGCTAGCATCTTTCAGATGAATAGCCAGCAGTTGCATTGTGGGAGTATGGAGGAATAACACGGAGGCGCGCTTCTGCTCTTTTCTTCGTCATCCTCTACTTCGAGCTTCACAGTACTATCGGGACGAACCGCTGCAGATTAAAATAATCAAAAGTTCACTTTCACGACATTTATGCAGAAGAACAAATCTGCGCCATGACAAAAAGGCTCGGAGATGAATCAAGCACGTGCTTCCTGGTCTTTCTTCGTGATATCTGTCTCCATCGCCAAACGCGGCCTTATATTTCCGCTCTTGCGCCGTTATTTGCGCGTCGTACTGCCCTATGGATTGCAAATACATCTGGACGATCTGGTAGGTCGAGTTTGTCATGCGAGCTCTGGACGACAAGGAAGAAACCTGTATTGCATGAGCAACAAAAGAGATTCGCCGACGCATCGCAAAGTGCGCCGGTGGAAACTTGTGACGCTGTAGCCCGCACTCCAAATCTTCGCTTCTGGGCCATACAAATGCTGAACGACAAGCCGTAGCAAGACAAATCCAGAGCCAGAGTTTTTTTCTGTTGATATCTACGATTCTGCTTGCCACGTCTTTGGCCTCTAGTTCCAGGCGCGCTTCCTCTTTATCCTCAGTAAAAACGTCCGCTCCCACCAATTTGTCATGCTGATCTGCATCTACGGGATAGTGTAAGCGCTTGTGATGCGCATCCCCGGAAGAGGCATTTCTACTCGTCTCTCGGTGCAAATCTTGATCCTACAAAGAAGAGATCTAGCAGGAGCTTCTTCATGCGTCTGAGAGAAATAGCTTGGGATGCATTTACATTCTTCCCAAAACTTCTGCATTTGTGTTGCCAACTTCTAAACGTGAAAAAAGTCGGGGGAACAATAGCGTTTTTCCACAGGATAATCTTCGCCCTGTTTTCTCTTCTGTTGCTTGTACGACGCTATGTGCTCTTGCGCTTCGGCCATCTGCGGCCCGAGGGCTTTTTCGATCCTTCGCAGGTCGCGCTCGCGCTGCAGCTCGGCGGCAGGTATTCAGCAGACGAAACGCAGACCTTCACTGAAAAAAAGTATCGATTTGCGATGCGGGGGTTTTCGGTAACATCACAAAAAAGCTCATCTGTTTCGCTGTTCATCAGCATGACAACTTTAGTAGTTATCGTGCCTCGTCAATCTCTACTCAATGACGCGAGCTACAAGTACAGGAGACTTTGGTCTCCACGATCGGAACTTGCATCGCGTATTGGAAGATAATGCATTCGTGTACGTCTATATTTCATACGAAGTTTCATACATTTTCATGGTGACAGCGACAGGATCCGCAACACAAGTTTTTTTTTTCTGGCATGGATCTGCATTTTTCTTGGATAGCGCGGACAGCCCTCTGGTACACATTATGGAGTTTTCAAATGTTACGTTTGCAACTGTTAAGTACATGAATTGGTAATGCAAGAGTGGCAAAATTGAAAGGGCGGAGATTGAGCGTTTTGCATTACAGACTTGGGCTAGATTCGAATACTATTTAGCGAGTCGCGACCCTGTCATACGAAGCAGCCTGATCAAGGTCATATAGCTACTCAGTGCAAATTTGCATGACAAATCCATGAAGCAGTTGAGAGTGTAACGTTTGAGAACCCCATACGCCTGGTCCGCCTCTTGTTGCTTCTGGTCCAGCTCGCGCTCCAGCCGCGACAGTCTCTCTTTTGCCTCCTGCTCTTTTTCACCTGCACGGATTTGTGCC
The DNA here is from genome assembly GCA_905178155.1 of Amoebophrya sp. A120. Taxonomy (NCBI): domain Eukaryota; class Dinophyceae; order Syndiniales; family Amoebophryaceae; genus Amoebophrya; species Amoebophrya sp. A120. The sequence goes on from CAJINV010000002.1 coordinate 85,124, forward strand.
TCTTTCGCGGTGGAAGCCTTCTCCTTGCAATCCCATCCTGTGCGAAAACGTCCCTGCCTGAAAATATCGTAATCGTGCTGCGCTCGAGAAGCCGCATCACAAATCTTGAACCGTATGGTAAATGTAGCGTGACACTAAATTCGAAAACAATATTAAGTTAGAAAATGGTGGTCCTCATGTAGTGGTAGTTGGGGCTGCGCATGCAAGGTGCCTTCAGCGTGCAAATCTGCGTGAGCGACGACTTGTCTGGGTTGGGCACGTTTTATACACGGGATATTTCCTTTGCGCGCACGATCGCACTTGTGCGGGAGTCTCGCAGCATCTTCAGCAGCGCTAGCGCTTGATGCTGCGGCGATTGGTATTGGATATCAGTCGCCGCGGCATCTGCCCGGGTGTAGTCCGCACCGAGGGTCTCCCATGCCGTCTGGTCAGGGGCGGATTTGTATCAAAAGGAAAAATCCCCCCTCCCCATATCAAAGCGGAAATCTGTGATGCAGATTTGTTGTCACAAATCAGCTTTGTCATGCTACACGGGAAAAGATGCGGACTGTAGTGCTGGGTGGCGTGGGGGAGCCTTGCATCTTCAGCATGATAGGAGGCAGCTGAGAGTGGGAAACAGCATGACAAATTTCCTGCAAACGAGACCACGACTGCGGCTCTTGGCCTTCTAGCATGACAAGTCGATTTGTGACCTCAAATCCTGCATCACAGATTTCCATTTCGATATGGGGAGGGGGGATTTTTCCGTTTGATAATTTGTTTTCCTTCGAGTTGGACGCGATGTTGTCAACACTGGATAAATTGCAAATAGTATCGTACAAGTACCAATTCTTGCATTGCAAATTTGCTCAGAAGGGGCATCAAACCATAAGTGTATTTGTAATGCAGGTCGTTCTTCATGTAGTACAGATTTCTCATGCGGTTTTGGGATCAATAATCAGTGTATTTGTAATGCTGGTCGTTCTTCTTTTTGTACAGATTAATATTTACATTGCTTGACTTCTGGGTTCTGGTACGGCAAACCCCCGGCGACAGGTGACCTCGACAGGTGACCTTGACAGGTGACCTTGACAGGTGACCTTGACAGGTGAACCGCGACAGGTGACCTAAGCCCTAAGGCTAGCGCGGCCTACGCCCCTGTCTTTTATGAAATAAACACGAAAACGAAATATTTGCGACACGACGAAAAATGGGAAAGATAAAACTGCAAAAAAAAAACAACACAGAAAATCAAAATGAAAAAGATAAAAGCGCAAAAACGCAAAGAAACTGCCTCTACAGAGAAAGGAATATTTGCGCTGCCATGCAAAAATAGGAAAGGGCTTATCTCTGCAACGCGCATCCGATCCAGGGGATAGCTGCTTGCTTTTCCCTGCGTTACTCATGGGAAATGAATTTTGGCGCAATGCTAGAGAATTTGTTTGCCGCCACGCAGAGCTATTTCAATTGCTTCAATTTTTGTTTTGTCTTGCAAAATGCAGGGCACCAAATTCATCCGTTTGCCACTAGCGCTTCGCGCACTAAGTCACTATGCGCGCGCCTGGTGTGAGGCGAGGGGCGGACGCTGTCCGCCCCGATGCCGAACACCCCTCCCCCACTAGCGCTTCGCGCACTAAGCCACTATGCGCGCGCCTGGTGTGAGGCGAGGGGCGGACGCCGTCCGCCCCGATGCCGAACACCCCTCCCCCACTAGCGCCACTAGGGACGGGCACAAGGCCCCAGCGTGGGGACCCTGTCCCCACGCGTGGGTCTTGTTTCTCATGCGGTTTTAGGATAGGGATAGCAATAGCTGCTCCCAGCACAATACTTTTGCAGAAGATACAAGTCCGTTGTTCCCGCCGCCCCCGGGCTGCAGCAGCATGGCTTGTTTCTGCTTCTTCTCCCCTTCACCGGTGGCCGGAAACTGAAGTATCGCACAGAAAATCCCTAGCAGTGTTCTTGTACTTGTATTTGCAAAGCAAACAACATGAAACTACGACTGCGGCCCACGCGCAACTACATTTTGATTTTTTAGTGCAAAAGAAAGGGGGCGGCGTGGCCCCTACTGGCATGCTCCGTAGATGGTCCCCTGGGAAGAATGGATGAAGAAAATGCTACAGGTTATTTTTGTGTTGCAACGAGGAACCATGACAACATCGCTAGTACTGTCTTTCTGTGGGATAGTCATATTCAGAGTGTGCTGGTGTTTCTTGTTCGGTAGCACCGGCGGGTTCATCGGCAGCTTTGATTGGGGTTGGTGTGCGGCAGGTTGCTGCTGTCCGTTGTGGGATCTCATCGGCTGGCTCTCCGCACCTTGGGCGAAAAACATCTTGGTGATTTCGTAACGTACTTCTGCTTCCAAACGTCGTTCACGAGGAATCTAGCAACAACTGCTTAGAGCTTGACTTACTTCTACTGCTGTTCATAAATTACAAGATGAAGTTGCAGGATGTAGTTTATTGCGTACGGAAGTAGACTTCGGTTAAATAACTTTTGAGGAAAGAAGAAATCTAATCTTGTCACTTGCACGACCCTACGAAGTTGTACGAGAAGCATCCGATTTTTTTCGAAGTCTCCCCGGGTCTCTCGTCAGTCTCTCATCCACACTACGACGACTCCGACCACGTGTAAAGTATGTAGTAGTCCCCAGAGTCAAGAAACCGAGAAGCCGATAAATTAAACTTTTGCTGGTATACATTGATTCGAAGGTCAATGTAGTTGCATCATATCATATAACGAGTCGATCGAAGAACACACTGATCAAGTTCTTTCAAGGGTGAAGCCAATAGGCTTCCATAGCTCACTGGCACAACTTTTGCCAGCGCATGCTATAACACTCAAAGGGATGCTGACACGGCGGCCACTACTAAAAATCTTTGCTGTAGTATATTCTGCGCTGCAGGTAGAGTTATTTTCATCCGCGTTGATCGTGAAGCGACTAAAAAAACATCCTCCCCCAACCGGTCACTCCGCGGCACCCGCCCACTCCAGCTCTGCACAGAGCCTGCGCCACCGTGCCTGGGAGGGCTCCCCGGCTCTGCGCTGGAACTCGAAGACCTCCCCGATCGTCTATCAGAACGCAAACCGCCCCGGCCCCAGAAAATTACCGTAGGGGATTTTCATGCCCTTCGTGCACATGCAAGTTTATTGATGTACAGGAGGACAGCGAGCGTTTGTACTGCAAAAAACTAGGGGTTGCGAAGCTCGCCCTGTAGCGGCAGCAGCTGCAACAGCCCAGTTGTAAGACTCTGGATCACGACTAAGTCACGGAAATAATTGTTATATCTGGATGATGTTCTTGCCAGAGGACCTGTAGTACCATTTGCATTTGCAGAAGTTTCCACTAAGTAGTTGCCCGCGGTACTGCAATCTATCAAAGTTTCTGACTACGGGGCACTCTGTTTCAATCTTATACCGTTGCCATGCGCAACTTTGCGATCTCCGCGTGGGTCAGGGCGTAAAAGCGGTAAGTCTGCCATCCTGAGCAAAAACGTCCCTAACCCAGAGTTGTCATGCAGAGTTGCAATTACAGGATCGCCTGTAATGCGGATCCCCAAGAGAGCTAGTTGCAATGATATTTTGGCATTTCTAATGCTGTAAACAGGATACTGTTACTGGGGCGATGGCCGCCCTTGCTAATGTGCGAGAAAGTTGTCATGCGTGACTTCCAAAATTTCTGGATTTGTGTTTCATGCTGATCCTAACTTGATTCTGCGATGGGGACATTTTTACTTAGGATACCTGCAACGACTGCACCAACAGCTCCATCCAGTGAAAAAATAATTGCACCCCATATTCACGACGTTGGTGAGCACCCAGTACTTACCACAAGTCCAGATTCTGATTCTGTACAAAACACGCATGACAAATGGGGTCCTGCTCCACACAGCACTACTTGTGAGTACTGACTGAACTGCCACTTATTTTCCTCACAGAGCCAACTTGCTATAAATAAAGTAGAAACTATTATGAAACTCCGGTTTTCGTGCCTGGGAGCGGAAAGTTGCAGTAGTCGTGTGATGTTCTAACAAATGCAGATTTGGACAGCAAATATGAAGATGAAGTTCTTTTACACAAGATAATTTTGTCCTGTACCTTCATGGCGTTCGTGCCGCGCATCAACTTTCGGAAAGGCCCTGCTGCCATCAATTCTGGTGGCATATGCGGGAAAAAAAACACACCAATACTGAATTATCCGAAATCGTCTCTAGTATAGTGCGTTGGGTTGCGAGCCGGGGCCACATGACAACGGAAACGTGAAGGTCTGTCTTGTTTCCGATATTTGCAACTCGCCAATCTGAATCGTGGATGTTCCCGGAATCTGCGAACCAAATACTGGGCATGACGAGTTACATATTCTTGACACTGCAGCATGGGTGTTTTTCTCCGTGATACGGTATGACAACCTCGGTTTCCCCGTCCTCCATAATGACATCCTCGTCTTTGTGATGCATTGCAACTAGGTTGCCTGGGTCTCGATACTTGTGACCATGCTGGAGTACAACGAAACACAAGGACGCCGACACCTCAAGTGACCGTCCTGGAGCATGAAAACTTTTTGAACTGCCAGCACGTGTTAGCTATTTTGCATCACAAACAGTGAATTTGCGTGACAAGAAACGGGGGATCCTGGTCATGCGCATGACAGATTTGAAATTCATACTAGCCAAACATGGCACAACTTGCAGTCTTCCAGCAGACCCAAACATATTTGCGCTGCGTACTCCTGTTCTGACGCCTCAGCGACCACCCCCTGCGCTGCGGATGAGAGATTGGTAGTGCCCTGATATTCTTTGCCCATTTTGTGAAGGGTCGTGTCGCTAAAAAGCAACGGTTCTAGATAGACATAGATTCTTTCCTCGAGATATAATCGTCTCGACTTGTCATGCGTCTCTACGTGTAGGAACAAAATTAATTTTTGTGTTAATGCTTCTGAACAGACGAAATACGTACGATAGTAGAGAAAGAGATATAATGTATGATCCTGCTGTACCTCGTCCTGTCAATACACAGCTACTGTGTCAAGAACAAGCGCATCGGATGAAACTAAAAACAAGGACGCCTAATAAAGAACAACTGAGTTGAAGGTGCAAAAATAGAATCGACTATCGCAACCCCCTGCTACAATCGAGATCGCGTTGATGGTGGCTACTAGTTTATTCTTAGCACAACCAGATCGGTTTTACTTTTACTCCTGGGATCTCCGCAACGCTGATCATCTGTGCCTTCCAGACTAAAACACAAGATCCGGGCACATCAAACGCTTCGGGCCTGCTCGGCAATGTAACTGGAGTTACCGTCTTAGACTGCACAAAAAGAACTCTTTTCTCCAGAACAGCGACGCTTTTTATTGCCGCCATCTGCTACTAGAAATTCTACTAGCAGGGTATGTCACTGCAATATCAAACTCCCTTTCAATCCTACCGAAGGCCCAAAGCCTGGTCGAAGTGGGGTTCGAATGATATCCCTGTAAAGCTGCTGTTGAAGATCACAATAAATTTATCTTTTTTACACTTCTATACCGCTCACCTACTCTTCTTGTGCCGCTGCTTAGACACCATGGAGACACTTCGTTCTTTTTGTCGCGGCTTTATTTTGTGCACAAGTATCAATTTTGATGGTATCTTGAAACAGCATCAATCTGGTGCTGCAGGCCTCGCGGTCATCGCTTCATTTAGTGTGGATGATTAGGAAGTACAAAACATCAAACTGATCGTTGCAAGGTATTGTAAATTTTGCGAAAAGTTCGAGAAAACATTGTGCGAAACATTAACATTGCCATAGTTGAAACAAAACGAATTTGATGTTGCTCGCAACATAACTGTGGCTGATTGCATATTAGGCATTTTCAAAAAAGTTCTAGGAAAGGGTGAATATAGAAACTTGTCTGTCGTGTTCATTTTGCAAGATTTTCGTGAGAAGTTCGGGCAAGTAGAAACTACCTGTCTGTGTTCGTTTTAAAGAAACGCTGTTGGAGTCAGAACTATAGCGAAACGTATGTCGAATTTGTTGATATTTGCAACTGAAACTGAAACTGAAACAGTAAATTTTTTGAAAAGTTTGGGTAAAAGTGAATGAGAAACTTTTTTTCAAAGAAACGCCGTTGAAGTAGTAGCAGTAGTTGTAGCAGTAGATGAAGTCAGAGCTAGAACGAGGAAATACAACCCGTATAAATTCCGTTTGTCTTCAGTGTTGGCACCAGGACTGCATGGATTCTGCTACCTTCACTTTCCGCCTTGGAGGAAGGGGGTCGTGCTGGGTGCGTACTATCAGAAAGAGGAGCAGCCGCTCATGCCGAATTGAGGTCTATTTCTTTCACAAGCAATACATAGGCTTTTTTCTTCCTGTCAGTCTGTCATGCATGACAAACAGATTTTCATTTCATGCAACCCCTTCTGGCTTCCTTCTGCATGACAAAAATACTGGCAGAGTGGGCGAGCTGCGACTCATAAAAACATCACGGACTGTCGGCTGAGCGTTCGTGTCCACGAGAAAAACCTCGCCTTCCCCCAGCACATACGGCGGGAAAAATCATTTTATTTTTCATGTGCCGATGGCGATGCCATCTGATCATGAAAAAAGTGTTTCTCCATGCAGCGCTGAATGTGGGAGGGGACGAACAGAGAATAGCACGGCATACGCTTGTATCAAATGCAAATATGTCTGCATCTGGAAGAGTGCGCGACTTGTCATGCTGCTTTTCCATGGCCCATGAGGTCAGGAATGCAGGACCTAGCATGACAGATTCTGTGCGATCTCTCTCATGCCCATCCTGCATGAGAAACTCCCTCCCGACTTGGTCAAAACTGGACGACTTTTTGTAATCAAGCAACACAGATTTTTGCATGCTTCAGATTTAGCATGACAAGTTGCGATCTTCCAGGAGACCCAGACATCTTTACATTTGATAGCTTGGAGCCGAAGTTGCGGAGATTCGAATTCCACACTGTATGCAACGAAAAAATGTGCCCATGCAGTCAGTTATGGGAGGAGGTTTTACGGTGAGATGCAAGATAAAATTTACGAAGTCATGAATCATGGGTAAGTACTGTTTTTGCCATGCGAGAAGGACAGCATGATTCGGCCAGACCATGCAGTACACGACCTTTCCATGATATGGGCACAAGCTTCAACGTTGGATAGTGTATCAATGTTGGGAGCGGTTGTTGTGATTTGATCAGAGCAATTAAATTTAAATCATACCAACAAAATGTGACATGCAAATGCCACCACGATTTCACACTTTGGAACACGGCGGTGCAGTTCATGCATGACAAGCAGTGAGTCGTGTGCTTCTCGGGGTCATAGTGATAGTATATTTTCTCTGGCAAAAGAAGAGGTGAAGGAAAATGTGCATCAAAGTCAAGATATTGCATCTTCAATACCGCCGGCGCGACGAATCGCGATGTAGTCGCAGATCTGGATGCTGCGAGTCCGAGTGGTTTTTTGGACCCGATGCTGCTGGACGCCTGTAGTTATCATTTCAAAAGGATCTAACTGCCCAATGCTCGTCATACTAGGACCAATCAGGCAAGAGCCCCATGATTTTGTGTTTCATGCGTGACAAACAGAAATGGAACGTTGGCTGATCATCGTCTTCAGTTTTTCATTGATTTTTCTCTTTGCAGCGGTAAATCAAAATAAGTAAGTATTGCATATAGTACCTGCGGCACGAACCGACTGGTAACATCCGATCCCGACACGAACGGGGACTGGGCATCCGACCCCGGCACGTATCAATCCAAAAGGGCCCACCTTGCCTATCAAATGCAAAAATGTCGGGGTCTGGAAGATTGCGGGACTTGTCATGCTTGTCTGGCATGACTAAAAAGTTTGTGATGCGCGTCCAAGGAGAGACCATTTTGCTTGTCATGCAAAAACGCAGTTTGTCATGCGAAAAACGCAACACAAAGAAGCGCAGATATTTTTCATGCTTGGCTGTGCATTACAGAGCATTCACCATTCCCAACGCAGCATTACAAGTTTCCAGACCCAGACATTTTTACAGTTGATAGTGTCCCTCCGAGCACCAATCACGCAAGAACGCAATGCTTCTTCATATTTATGGATTGCGAAAATGTCTGGGTCTGGAAGATTCTTACCTTTGTCATGCATTTCTGACATGACTCGAGAATCTGTAATGCATGGAGACGAAATAAAGCCTCTCCTACCTGTCATACAAAAACGCAGTTTCTCATGCGGAATACGCAACGCATAGCAGCTCAAAAATTTGTCATGCTTGGCTGCGTTTTACAGTCCGGCTACCATCCACTTTTAGCATCACAAGTTTCCAGACCCAGACATTTTTGCAATGCATAATATTGCAGCACCAGAGACCATGTCGCCTCTTCCTGCTGGGAGAAAATCTAAAACTCGATTTTCCCTCTGTCTACTTCCGCATCCGCACAGAGGAAGGGGTTCATGGTGTAAAAAATCGAACTCCATCAAACGACCGGCGGTGGTACAATATTCTATCTAATGACACAGACAACATATAAACAAGTGTGCAGATTTGTGAGATTCTGTTCTTGAAGATTGATACTAGTGAAGACAAGCGCGGCGAGTGCCTCTGACTGTTCCTTGATAACGAGATTACTGGACGGGCTTGAAAAAACTGCGGACCACGGTTTAGTACTATGCAGACGAAGTGGTCGTGGTCAAGAAAGAAGCCCGATTTCCAAAACGTGTCCCGCGGATCATGGTTTTTTTTGCTTCGGGTTTTACAAGTACATATGTTCTGCTATCAATCTCCGCATGACAGAATTCCGCTCCGGACGAAGTATGCATGACAAAGTCCTCTTTTCCTGACCGTTTTTTCGAAGTTGCATAGACATCCCGGTAGATGAAGAGCAGCTCGAGGTGGAGGTGGCCGCAGCAGAGTTGGTGCTTTGTGCAAACGCAAAATCAATCTTTCACCACAAGACCTGCGGCATCTTGCATACGCGGCTCAGTGAGTAGTTCACGATGCAAGATGAACGCACTCTTTTCTGATGAAAAATAGATTTTACTCTCCTACACCGGCGTTGACGATCGTGCGGACGTTGTGCTAGAAAAACTGTACGTCTACTTCACAGGGGGTGCAGTAGATTTGTCATGCAGTTTTCGACTCTCCCATTCGCTGGTACCATTACAACTCATGCAGAACGAATACGGAATGAAGTACGTTCGTCAACATATTATCCTGAGCAAAAACATCCCCACCCCATGTTCAAGTTCTGGGAAGTTTGCAACACAGATCCAGAAGTTTTGGAAGTCTCGCATGACAAGTTTTCCTCTGTATTGCAGCGCCGGTCAGCTTCAGCATGGAGAGCCGCATCACAAATCCATCTCTTTATCTTGTTCCCAGCATTACAAATGCCAAAAATTGATGGAAAATGGTTCTCATGAAAATGCGCATCGCAAATGCTTCTGCAATTGCAAATCTGCATGACAAACCTGGGGTGGAGAAAGTTTTTACCCAGCATACAACGTGACATGACACAACGTCAACCTGTGACTTTATTGAGACGCACAGTTATTCTGTTTCCTAAGAATTGGTTCGCATTAGATTATCGATCAGGTTCGTGCCAGTGCTGGCGGCGTCGCCCATCGCGATTTCTCCCTCGATCACGTTCAGATATGCAAGGAAACGTTTGAGCTTTTCGACGTAAAACTGCGATGTTGATCCGGAAGAATTCATCCGTTTGGAGGACGAGTTGGTTCTCGTTGGAGGAAAAGCGTAGTCAAATAAACGTCGCAAGAACTACAAACTCTTCGTAGAAGCTGCAATAGTCTTCAGGATCAACAGGCACAGCCATGATCGATGACTAGGGAGCGCAAAATTTTCGTGGGATATGTCGTCTAAGGGGGTGATGCCGTGGCGGGAGTGAAAACCTGTGTTTTTCTTTTTCATTTCAGTGTCGGTGGTAGAATAAACTTCTTTATGCCTGCTGATTATTCTGTAATGCGATTATTTCATGCTGTTGTCTATGCACAGATATGCAACACAAATTCAAATCAAATTGAATCTATCAGGACTCACATGCATCACAGCTCCTTGTTGCTCACAACAAATGAGTTGTATTACTGTACCATCATTCTGCACATTGCCTGAGCCCAAGATGGTCTGCGACAGCTGGTCCGAAACCGCCTGGCCATTCACGGACGGAATGTATCGAAGTGAGAATAGCATCTCCCAACATCCCGTAGAATATGACAAAGAAAATTTTTGCATATGCAAACTGACGTTTGTACGAAGTGAATCCTGCAGACGAAATTTCTTTCGGATACGGGGAAGGAGGTGGCATTCGCATCTTGATAAGAGCAGGGTGTTGCTCAGCTGGTCGTCCCTCGGGGGCGTGCCCCAATATCCAGACGAAGAGACTCGCGGACCGCTCCAGAGACGAGGCACAACATTTTTCCGTCATACAAATTCAAATTTAATGATTACTACAAGCGCCGGCTTATCATCCGCTGGTGGGGGTCTGCGCGACAGCGTAAAAATTTGGGACGCGTGCTGCAGCGCACGAGGAGGGAGGGCGTAATGCTTGCATGTCATGCAAAACGCAGTAGTAGTCCCGTCGATGCACAGAAACACGCGTCTTTTGCGTGAGGTCATGGCAAGATTTTGGTCTGGAGAGATTCAAGCATCTTCCTCTCGATATACCCGTGCGCTGTACCTTCACCTTGGAGGCTCCGGGAGCGCTGAGCGCTTCCCAAACGTGGTCCACTGTTTGTGTTTATTTTCAGCAATGAATTTTGAACTTCATCCTGTTGTAAACATAAGCGCTCATGCGACAAGACGAAAAATGGAGTTGCTGCATCCCAAAACCTCAAATATTTCCGTATAATTAGATCCAGGACCACAGTATCGAATGCAAATATGTCTGGGTCTGAAAGACTGCGCAATTTTGTCATGCCTCTTTTGGATCACGCAGATGCTCCCTCTGGAATGCCGCGCGCAAAAGCATGCTTTGTTCAGGTCTCTTGATTTGTTGCTGCTATCCTACCAGAAATATAAAGCTCGCTACTTGCGCAGCAACAAGTGGACAACTTTTGGCAATGCCAAAAGTTGTCCACTAGACAAACACACTATGATGTTTGCGCACGACTCCAGAATCCGCATTTCAAGTTCGAATCCTTCCAGACCCACACATCTTTGCAGTGGATAGACAGTAGTACTTGGACTCCCAGCACTGCTGTTGTTCACCTGGCTCAGCAGTTCCGCGTGGTCGTCTGGCGAAATCGCCTTCCGTCCCCTCTTATCAAATGCAAAAATGTCTGGGTCTGGAAGATTGCACGGTTTGTCATGTACATTTTGCATGACCCGGGATGTCTGCGATGTATGCCCCAGCATCACAAATTATTTGCGCGTATCTAGATGCCTATCCCGCATGAAAAATGTCCTCTCCACGGAGCAAGAGCTGGACGCTTCTTGCTGCTCATGCAATACAGATTTTCTTAAATTCCAAAAATAGCATCACAAGTTCTAACCTTCCAGACCCAAACATTTTTGCAATCTTCCATACCTCTTCAATGCCACATCTGAATGTGAGTTTTGTCACTAAGTTTTGCTGCTACACATCGCCTCGGCATCACAATGGACACAGTGCGAGAGGTGAACTCAAAGCCAATAAATTGAAAGGACGTTGTTGTATTGATGATTCTTCTGTTGGATTGTCTGCCGAAACAGGCACTTTTTATAAATTTTGCTGGTGCTGATCATGGTACTTTTTATTTTCCTGTTGGTAAAAAGCAAGAAAAGTCGAAATGCCTAGGGCTAAAAACAATTTAAAAACAAGGAACGACTGACTATACACTCGTCGTCAACTATGCTGTGCAAAAGTGTCGCATTCGTACGAATTGCACCGGGTTCTGCAGCAATGCTACAAGAACAACTTGTGCTTCCCAACCTATCTTCGAAATGCAAACCAACATGACAAGAAATGCTAATGTAGACTTGATTATGCTTTCCTGGTGCTGTACTGCAATTCATATACGAGCGCGATACTTTCCCAATGCATATGCACCGTCAGTGACCGATTCGCCGTCAATTTTTCCAGTTCCTTCTGGATAATCTCCTCGCGTGGAGAGGAAAAATGTCTGGGTCTCGAAGAATGTTGCCATGCATAACTGTCGTGCGGGATGACAACCAAATAAGAATACATAGAAAATCTGCGATGCGGACAAGATAAAATTAGAGAAAATCATCACTGATTTTTTTACAAGAGCCGCATAATGCTTACGCCCGGTGCGTAACAAGAGTCTAGCAATTTTTCACGTTCATCATGCAACACAGATTTCATTTTTGTTCATGTATGTAACACAGTTTTTGTTTGTACGATCATCATCATCCAGATTGAGCATGCCACTGAGTGTATCCTCGTCCCAGATCCAGATGAAATATTTCCAATGCATAACTTGTCACACTGGAGAATCTTGTGATGCGGCTTATCACGAGGAAAAAATCCTATCTCCCCGCACTTCATGTTCAAATGAAACACGTATCGTCAACGTCACCATCGGATTCTTGTAAACGAATTCCTCTGTCATGCAAAGCATCGCCCGCGCCCCACAACACCAAACAGGTAACAACTGCCAGGCGGTGGGCGAAGAAAAACTCACCTGGAAAGAACGCATCCGAATGGTCGGGAGTACAACTACTAGGGACGATGCGGATGCGGTCCTGCATTACTTATTGGATGTCAGACGTTGACGTGGACGTGGTAAGAAGTCTCGTGATCATGTTAGAACGACTAAGTACGTGCAGGTCGATGGGATTGTTTCCGACATGATATAGCTCTTCTTCCGCGGACTTCGCCTTCGTGTAAGCGGCCTTCGCCAGTTCGGTGTCGAGCGATTCCACCTCGAGTTTGGCTTGGAGGTATTTGGCTTCTAACTCGGCCAGTTTGTCGTGTTTTTGCGTCCTGAGTAAAAACGTCCCCACCCCATAGTCAAGTTGGGAAATCTGCAAGACAAGAAATCAGCCGTTCTTGTGCATGACAAGTCTGGGCTCGGAATGTAGTCGCGTTTAGCTAGTGCAGCAGCATCACAAATTTAGTACCTCATGCTGATTGTAGCATCACAAATTTCAAAGAGCACTGGAAAATGCGTCTCACTCTCATGGGGATTTACCATGCACATTACTTTACCATGCAGAGGTGCATTACAACTCTGGGGTGGGGACTTTTACCATGCAGATTTGCATGACAAGAACTCTGGGGTGGGGAAGTTTTTGATCAGGGTATTCTGCCGTTGCCGATTATCATGCTCAGTCACGACCAGGGACTTGTGCGCCGCGAGCTCCGCTTGCAACTTGAGTTTCTGTTGCTCCTTCTCTTGCAAGTCCTGCTCTTTCGCGTTCCGCACCTATCCTGAGCAAAACCGTTCCCATCCCATAGTCAAGACGGGAAATCTGCTAGACAAATCAGCCAGCTTCGATTGTTGCGCATGACAAGTTTAGCTTCGTAATGTAAAAATCCTGTTTGGCTTGTTCAGCAGCATAACAGATCTGGTCCATTATTCTGATTAGAGCATTACAAATTCCAAAACACGACGTAGAAAATTTTGCTTGTCATGGAGCTGCTCCGCATGAGAAACATTTTGAGCGTGCAGATTTACATGACGACTATGGGGTTAGGACGGTTTTACATGGGATATCAACAGCTTCAAGTTGTTCCGATGCTCATCGGCGGCGAAGTTGGACATATCCCGTTCTTCGAGACTCCGCGTGAAGGCATCGAGGGCGACGTCAGTTTCTGCGCGGTAAGGCATCTTTACGTGTTTGCTCTACGAAGGATTAGTATGAAAAATTCAAAACTACTACTTTTTACACCACCTATTGCTCTCGAAGTACTTTCTACTACTGCTGCTAGTCTATTGTTCCTGCTTCCTCTAGTCGTAAAGAAGATGGGCCTCCATACGTTTATCAACTTCTCTGGCTATTGCTTCTGTGTTTGGACTTGCTGTTTGCTGAAACGCGCAAGAATGGTAGTGCATCTACTGGCTTTGACACGAGAGTTTGAATTTCTCTCAGAAAAATCGGCGTCAAGAACTCTCGTCTCTGTTTTCGCTCTAGTCGCCCAAGAGCACGAACAACGTTTACAAGCTGGAAAAAGCTGCATCACGATAGGCGTAGTCCCGGTCTAGCGATATCGATGAGTTTATTTTGTGTGGTTCATCTTCTAGCTGCAAGGACTACACATTAACACGACAAATAACGCCACGAATAAACGGGTCCGATACCAAGCATGGCTGCTTCTTCACTCACAATTTTGGGCACGGTGGATGAAAACCGCTTTCTGATCTATGATGCAATTTTTGCAAGAAGAAGCTTCGGGCAGAAAAATTCGCTCTGGTGCACGCCCGGAAACCGATTTTTAGGTCGGGAGCAGAAGTTTGTCATGCTTCTGCCCGAAGACCTCCCTCCCGCCCAAAAAACCGGTTTCGGAGCAGACCCAAAAACCGTTTTTCTGACCGGGTAGAGAAATCTGT
>CAJINV010000002.1:99674-145127 GCA_905178155.1 Amoebophrya sp. A120
CATGCTTCTGCCCGAAGACCTCCCTCCGGCCCAAAAAACCGGTTTCCGAGCAGACCCAAAAACGGTTTTTCTGACCGGGTAGAGAAATCTGTGATGCAATTTTTGCAACGCGAAACAGCGGCCAGAAAAACGGTTTTTGTGAGATTGGGCGGAGAAGTTTGTCATGCTTCTGCCCGAGCAACCTCCTCCTGGCTGAAAACCTGCTCCTTGCTCCCAAGCTTCAAATGCTACACGAATTCGACGCCAACACTTTGTTCCGAGTTTTGGTTCTGCATGGTAGACAGAGGAACGCAGGTTTCCGACGCTACACACGGACTGCCTCTACGCTAAATTCTATCGTCAGTCGTGCTTTAAACGGAAACGGCCGAAAGGCTTCAGCAACCCAACCGAACGTCCTGACACAAAATGAACCGAAGACAAACCGAGGTACCACCGTGCCACATTTCCATCTACTTGAAGTTCAACATCGTGAGACAGTTTGGCAGCGGCCATATCCTCATCATGTCAGCCAAGCAACAGAACGCAACAACGAAATCTCTCTGGCTTTGCTCGACGAGTAGCGTATGCATATTCTGCTACTTGTTACTAGCGCCACCTGTGACGATCCGCACCGAAAACAGATCGAGGCTCCAAATGTGAACCTACTACATCAACTTCCAATATTCAGAATTAAAAACGAGAGTCGACGGTCTTCCTGCTTGTTTGGCGCACTGATTCAGATTTTGTCTTCAAGGAGCTGCTGCCTTCATTTTCATAGATTTTCAGCATTAAGTGGTTGCTGGGGCTCACCTAGCAATAACTCTGAGAATAGAAGAAGAGTATTACGATCTAAACCTCGATATTCCGCCTTCAAGATGGTTTATTCGAATAACGGTTCTCTGCAGCTGGTGTTGCGTGTCCACAACGTTCGAGTTCTCTTTACTCCGTCCTGGCATATTTGGTAGAAAGGCAAAGTGGCTGTGGTATAGCTGTTTGGTTCTTGACGAGTCGGCAGCACTAAGTGTCCGGCTCAGTTGTTGTACTTATCACTCCGTATTTATCGTTACGAAAATGTAGTCCTAGCCTCCGTCGTGCGGCCGGCTATTTCATTTTTCTCTATCAAAGGAGGCGAGATTGACCGTCCTTGTACTTCTCCCTGTAGTTTTTAGATTCGAAGATGATCCAATCGAGAAAAAGCAGCTTGCTGCTTCTGAGGGGGTAACACCGCGGCGAGACATGCGGTTGGGGTAGGTCATTTGTTTCTCGGTGTTCCTCTTCGTCTGCAAGGGGTGGATGTGCGTTTTGCTGCGATGGGCTGTGATGGGGTGGTCGTCAGAGGTTGTGGTGCTGAAGCACACGGCTCGCTCGCGACGTAGTTGCTCCGTTTTTCCGGTTCTGAATGACTACGTAGACCAAAGAAGAATTCATTTTTCTGATCGTGAAATTCCTGGCTGCATTACTGTTTCGCAGCGCCACCAGCGCGCTTCGGGTACACTTTGTCCGTATCGGGAGGAACAAAAATCCCGGCTCCCCGTACTCGAAATACAGTTGCATGACATCACTTGCACAGCTGCGTACTTAATGCTCTATCGCTTGTGAAGTATCCAGCATGACAGATCGGGTGTACTTATGATATATTTCCGGCAACGGGAGGGGATCACTCGTCTCTTGGATATATCACCTGGTTCTTCAGCTTGTAGAACTTGTAGTGCGGGTGTTCATGGTCCACGTTTAAAATTTTTTCGTAATCTTCTTGCGTCTTCGGGTACTTCTTCAGGTCCTTGTCCGGTATGTTGTCCTCTTTCCTGCGGAGAAAGTTCTTGATGCCCACGATGTTGTCCTCGTAGCCGTCGTATCAAATGCAAATACGTCTGCGTCCAGAACCCGGTTTGAAAGATTGCGAGATTTATTCTACTCATGTTTGTCTGAGAAGAGACAGAGAGCGAAGTCTGTCATGCTGGTTGCACTACAGCCACAGCGCAATCTATCCGTCACCCAAAGACGTGACTTGTCAAGTGGCAATTTATGCTAGAAGCCGTAATCACGCAGCAACGCCTTGTCAACATAGGTGGGTTCTTTGTAGCGCATCATCCACGCTCTAGCATGATCACAGTTTTGTTCCAGACCCAGACAGATTTGCAACTCGTACGTTCTTGCGGGGGTCGAACAAATCGTCCAGCTGCTGCTTGTTCCAAGCCGTGTTCGCGCTCACTTAAGTATCCTGACTAAAAACCTTCTCACCCCATATTCAAGAGGACGCGGAATTCACTACGCAAACTCTCAGAGGCGGTGGTTGGAATTCACGTATCATGACGAAAGTTGTTCCAATAGGTAGCAGCTTGGCTAGTGCAGCGCATGGACTTATGCAGCTGATTACAGCATGACAACTCTTCAAATCCGTGCGTCACAGAAGTAGATTTGCGTGACACTAAAGATGGGGTGGGTAGTACGTTTTTACACAGCATATTCATTTTTCCCAGCCCTCGTTCCTATGGTTTTGAAGATAATCGCATCGTTCTCTGTCGTCCTGTCCTCCTCGGCTTTTTCTCGAGTGTACCTGTGCAGCAAGGCCCAGAGAGAAACCGCTTTGTCGTTTTTGGTGTAGAAGTTTCCCGGCGTACGACCGACGACAGCGCCACCTGCTCGCACCGGAGGATTCGCCTTGGCTTGATGCGGAACGGCCGGGACATATCCTGTCCAAAAACGTCCCAACCCCATAGCCAACTTGGGAAATCTGCGACACAAATCAACACACGGTAGCTGTTGCGCATGACAAGTTTGCCTTCACAATTTACTCCCCTTTGGCTAGTGCAGCAGCATCACATCAAATCTAATTTGTGATTATTGATTTTTTGAGCATCACAAATTTCCAAACAGCACTACAAAATGCGTCTCGTGGGGCTCCGAATGAGAGACTTTTCAACAGCATGCAGATTTGCATGACAGCTGTGGGGTCGGGGCGTTTTTACACAAGATAGGGCAGGTGGAGCGGCTTTTTGAGCGGCTGCTTTTGGAACAGCGGCTGCGTTTGGAACAACGGCTTCCTCTGGGGCGGCTTTATTCCCTTTCGAAGCGACAGGTCCGGTCGATTGAGGCTTCGGCACAGCAACTCCAGTGCCTTTTGTTCCTTTCTTCCCGCCGTTGTCCTCGCCTTTATCATTATTTCCACTTCCGGGTCCTTTTCCCTTGGTATGGTTCTGTTCCGCGGCTTGATGCGGTGCTGCTTTTGTGTGGATGCCCGTGGCTGATTCGCCTTTGCTCACATTTCCGCCGCCCTTTTGCGCTCCCCCGTTGTTCAAGCCGTACTTGGCATTATTTTGCGACACCACTCCTACAGCGGGATCACGATTTTTCCCACCTTTGCTCACAGGAGGCCCGCTGCCTTTCAATCCGTCCTTGTAGCTAACCAAGCCGCCCTTGATGTGCTGCGGCGCCGCTGGTGGTGGTACTGCAGGCTTCCCATCTTCTTTGGTACCACTCCCGCCGGCATTCAATCCGTTCGTGTCACCTAGTACCGAGCTGCCCTTGTGTAGTTGGGGTGCTGCGAGCACAACTGGATGGTTTTGAGGAGTTCCATCTTTGGTCCCACCGACTTGTTGGACTAACCCCTTCTTGTAGTTCACCAAATCGCCCTTGTGAAGATGTTGCGGTGCCGCTAGAAGTGGCACTTCTGCATGATTTTCGTGTTTGCTCCAACTCGCGGCGTTGTTTTTGTGTCCGCCATAATTGCCTTTTTCCGTTCCGCCGAGCACAACTGCATGATGTCCACCTTTACTCAACTGGAAAAATTCGCCGTTTTTGTTCCCGCCATTGTTACTTTTGCCGTGTGGCGGCTCGTCCGCTCCCTGTGGTAGTACTGCATTCCTCGTGAAACCGCCTACAACCAGAGTTGGGTCGCCATGTTGATGTGGGTCGCCATGTTGATGTGGGTCGCCATGTTGATGTTGCAGTACTGTGCCGCTCCGAAACATCCCTCCGAAGGGAAGCCCAACTTGAGGCACTTGTAGTTGCAGTTCCCAAGGAGGACGAGAAGCGCCGCCGGACTGCGATTTGTTCGTTGCTGTACCGAGCTGAAGAAGAGCTGCGGATGGCGGCGGACCACCCCTAGACTTCTGCACCGGAGGGCCAGACGTGGAAGCAGTTGGGCGGGGAACAAGAACATCGTCATCCAGTGGGGATCGCTTGTCAATCGTGCCTGATAGTAGAAGACGCTAGAATAAAAGCAACAACTTCACGCTTCGTCAATGCTGTGCAAAGAAAAATATATAAAACAAGACCATGACCATGCTGTGATCCATCATGTTCATGACAATCAAACCTCACCTCCAAAACCGCAAAACAAAAAATTTCACCCGGTAAAAAAATCAAAAGAAATACGTTTGTTCGACGAAGATGATTGCGCGTGGCTGCCGGTGCTGTTGTAGAATGCCATGGGGGGCTGCTTTGCTGGAGGCGGCAGATTATTTGCTGGTTCTGCGATTCCACGGTCCAATATCGCAGGAAAACAAAAAGCTGTTTTGGTGTGAGCTGCCAGGTTTATTGTTCATGTAGCTGCACGACCGCGGGTTCGCTCCAGCACATCGCGAAGCAAATAATTTGCAGAGCTGCGAACTTAGAAATTATCATCACAAAGAAATGAGAGAAACAGGGGGCAAAAACAAACGCCTCTCAGCTTTCAATTTCATGCGTACAAGGTATAGCGAGCTCCTTCCTGTTGCATCCTGAGCATCAATGCAGCTCCTATCCGCCAAAACAGTTTTTGGTGTGGATATTGGATCCTCTCGCGATCGCCTGCTGGTGGTGCGATGGGACCGAAATCCGGTTCTCGAGCGATCGAGCTGCTGCATTGAAATCGTAACTCCGGGTATGCATTGGAAATACGTCTGGGTCTGGAAAGTTGTGATGCTGATGTCCGAATCGTGGTACGCAACCTGTATTAAGGAGCCGCGCATGACAAGTTTCTGGACCGCATGACAAATGGCCTTTTTGCATGCCAAACAAATGGCACTGTAGCGAACCAAGGAGCATGACAGATTTTTTTGTCTTGTCGGCCAAGCATGAGAGACTTCCTTGCATTCTTCGAGACCCAGACATGTTTGCAGTGGATACCGGAACAACTTGAGCAACTGTGTGGCAAATTGGAAATCCGGCTGGCCGCTGCACAACCTCCTGAACGCCGCCAGTGGCTGCTCGGGCGTTTCTATGCATGGCAAATACGTGGTCGTGGCCTGGGTCTGGGAAGACGTGACGCTTGTGCGCGGATGACAAGCAACCTCCGCAGCTACGGCGCAACGCATGACAAGTTCCTGAGCGACAACGACGTCTAGTTGTAGCGGAAACCGTGTGAAGGTGAGAAAAAGAAAATGAATTTCATTTATCTGAATGACAAACAAATGGTAAGTGTGGTGCTGTGGTGCACAACTCATGACAGACTGCATCCTTCCAGACCACCTGAAAAACATATTTGCTAGGCATAACTTCTCCCATACTGGCAGCAATTTCGTGTAAGTCGAGCATCAACATGTGAAGGTTAGCCTTAGCGCCGCTGATCAGTTCGGTCTCGCGCTGCAGGGCAAGGAGGGAGTTGGCCCGCCGCGGGTTCGTGTTTGTCCGTACTTGATCTTGCCTCTGTTGCGGCCGGCTGTTGACGTTTAGCATGTTCGCTTGCTGCAGCTGTTCTCCGGAAGGGTGGTGTTTGTATGGGAAAGAAAAGGGGGAACATGTTGCATCCTCTGGTCCCATAGTCAAGTTGTTAATAGATGTGCTCTGCGAGGATGCATGATTTTACTACAAGATATGCTCTGAAATTTCCACGCCGATACAGCTCTCGCTTTCGCACTCATTTGCAACACAAATTTGAATTCTCTTTAGCAAATCTGGCATCACAATGTGATCTTCACATCACATCTTCCATTGAGTATGGGAGGGGAGCTTTGGTTTCGTTTCTCTGATAGCTGGTGGCGGCCCGCCTCGGAAAGAGCCGTCCGGGTAGTTTGACTGATGGTTCCTCCGGTGGTGGGGTCAAAAGAGGAAGAAGACGATGAAACTTCACCAAGCATTGCTTGTCTCCTCGACCCGGCTTCTACTTCACCATAATCGCACAGAAAAAAGAACAGTTGTATCAATCTGACCGCCTTCTTTTTGCGATGCAAAATCATAAAGTCCTGGTGCTGGCGGGTTCAATATGGCCCGCTTTCTCATTCGATGCGGAACATGCAAAACACTAAAAGTAGTGTTTCTTTTCAGACAATCTATTATTTGCTGTGCAGAGCAGGTGGAGGTAATTTTTGCATAGCAAATCTGTGGTACAACTACCAAGATTTTTCTGCGTACTGCTCTACGCTCGGCGTCGCTCGGGGTGGCGGTGCTTTCCCCGCTCGCTGCGCAGGAATGAAGGGAGGCACTTCGGATGCGGCCTTGGACGTTGTGAAGGGAGGCGCTCGACGACCGTTGATTTCCTGTTGCTGTGACGAGGGGAGAAGTGGATGCCCGAGCGCGTCCAATTGCGAGGCCTGCTGTTGTTGGGCAGGAGCCGCAGGGGCCGCAGTGGTAGTAGTGCCGCCGCCGGTCGACGCGCGCCGGGCCGGACTTCCGCAGGCACGATCCTGGGCTGCTTGTTTCCTTTTTTTGAGGTATTCCTCAGATTTCTCCATGTGAAGCTGGACTTTTGCCGCCTTTTATGAGAGTGCACAACTCCCCCTCGTCCCCCTCATTTGTGTATCATGAACAGCACACGTGTATGCTGTGCATGACAGGCTTTTGCACGAATTGTAGTTCTATTTGGGCTTCCGCTTCCAGAATGTGTCATGCAAACAGTGCTACGAGGCAGCATCACAGCTGGATTTTTTTTGATTTTGCATGACAAATGAGGCGGAGGGGGAGTTGTGCGCTGTAATACCTCAGAGTCGAACATAAGTTGCTGCAACAGCTGCTGTATGCATTGCAAATATGCAGTCTGGGTCTGGAAGTTTGTCATGCACGATTGCACATAAGCATGATCCGCGCCGCTTTTGTTTGTACTGCATGCTCTAGCATCAGCATCACACCTTTCGCACAGGCTTGCTCATGCCTATCCCACATCAGAAATGCGTTCTCGGGTGGCAAAAATCCAAGCACCTTTTCCTGCTCATGCAATACAAGTTTTTGGAGCATAGAGAGTTTAAGCATCACAACTCCCATTCTTTCCAGACACAAGGACATATCTGCAATGCATATTCTCCTCCAGCGAGGCTGCATCTGCGTTCACTACTCTCCCTACCCCGAAGTCGAAAAGCACCAGCTCGTGGACGCTGTCTTGCGAAGTTGTTGTATCCGCCTGTTGTATAATATCCTGTGAAAGAACTACAGTATCGTACTCGCTGTATTAATCGCAATAGAATACTGCATGACAGATCTTCTACGTGTGTACAATATTCAGCATTACAAACTCCATTTTGGATGCTAGGAAATATTGTCTATGCAATTTCTGTTAGTACGATACTGTTACTTTCTTTTGCAGTGCATACTGCGAAATAACTCGTCGCAGGCCGATGTTCCGAAAAAAAACGTCCTCGTGCACGAAGTCGACTTCGGAGTACAACTCCGGTATCCTCTGTAAGAACGTCCCCACGACCCCCGAGTCGAGACGGGGGGAACTCTGCCATACAAGTCCGGCAGTGTAGTTGGGAGTCACGCATGACAAGCTTCTCGCTGTACTGTAGTGCAGGTTAGAAAGGACAGCCGCATGAAGAAGCCATCTCCCTATCCTGTTTGCGGCATTACAATAAAGGCCAGAACACAATTAGAAATGCCTCTCTTGGCTTCTACGCACGCGCATTACAAGCGTTCCTGTGTTGAGTGCAGATCTGCATTACAGCTCTGGGGTGGGGACGTTTTTACACGGGATATCCGGTAGTGCTTCTTCTGCCAGCCACTTCCTGACCTTTGCTGGCTTTACCAAGCCGAGGATCTGGGCGCCGCACGCCTCCAGCCTCTCCATTGAAATCACAGCGAAGCAGCCGAAGTTCTCGGAAAAATCAGAGATGGCGACGTCCCGCGGAAAATTTTTGCTCCCCAGTGCGGCGGCCTTCTGCGTGACGACTAGTTCTTGCGCACCGCAGGGCGGCAGCGGACAGGGAGTGTTCTTTTTGACGTAGCGCTCCGCGGCGTTTCGCATTGCAGCACGGATTTCTGGCAAAGTCTGTGCGGTTTGCATTATCACAATGAAAAATCCCCCCTCCCCATACCAAAACGCAGATCTGTGTAGCAGGATTTGGGCGGCCCACAAATCATGTTGTCATGCTAGAACAAGGTAGTCCTCGCAGCTGGCGACGTGGGAAGGCCTTGCATCTTCAGTCGATGTTGACAGGAGGCAATTGGAAGTGGGAAACAGCATGAGAAAGTGCCTGCAATCAAGGCCGCAACTACGTCTCTTGGCCTTCTAGCAACACAAGCCGATTCCGATTTGTGTACGCAAATCCAATTGCATCACAAATTTCCACCTTTCCGAGTATATGGGGAGGGGGGATTTTTCTTCACAATATCCATCGCCGCCCGCGCCTCGTCGTCACCCGGGAAATGCCAGGAGAAGTTGTCTGCTTTATGGTCAGGAAAAATTCCCCCTCCCCTCATGCACCAGCAGGAAATTTGTCATGCTATTTCAGGCAAGAGAGCAACAGTTGTTGGCTCGCATCGTGCTGAACAAAGCACAATGCGAAAGCCCCTTTGACGTTACAGCTTGGTCGCTGGTGAAGATCTTCACGAGCAAAAACTTTGCAAGAGGGTGGCGCTGTCTTTCTTGTCGTGTTGTATCTGGGGGGGGCTTCGTGTTTCACTTTGATACGCCTGCACTTCGGGCGGTGGCAGGCGAAAACTGTCTTTCCCCGTCGCAGGATCCGGGCCGACCTTGGCCGGCTTCGCCAACCACGTGACCTCGCCCTGTCCCACGTGGCTGGCGAAACCGGCCGCGAAGAGGTACTTCTCCGCCCGGTATCCACTGCAAACATGGGTCTGTCTGGGTCTGGAAACTTGTGTTGCTGACATTTGCATTACAGACTGCCTCATGCTGTGATGCCGTACAGGCAGCCTGCCTGTACGGCATTACAGCATGAGATGAAGTTATTTCCCTCAGCTTCCTGCGGATTCCTACTTCGTATTTAGCATTACAAACTGCCATCCAGCAGCACGATAAAAAAAGAAAAACTGGCCAAGAATCGTACTCATGCATTACAGATTCAGATCTTGATGTCCTCATTTAACTACAACTGCTCGTCCCGCATCACAAATTATCCAGAGGACCCAGACATACTCATTTATTTGCAAGGCATACCCGTCCACTTTCCACATCATAAAACACCACGCGCGAGGGTGTGTTCAGCTTGTCGACTATTTCCCATTCTCCAATATGGATTGCAAAAATGTCTGGGTCTGGAAGATGGTCAGTTTTGTCATGCAGGTTTTCCATGGCCCATGAGGTCTGGTATGTAGGACATAGCATGACAGATTCTGCGAGACCTTTCCAATGCCTATCCTGCATGAGAAACTGCCTCTCGATTAGGTCAAAAGTGCACAACTTTATTTGGCAATCACGCAACACAGTATTTTGCCTGATTCAGATTTAGCATGACAAGTTCCATCCTGCTCCCAGACGCAGACATTTCTACATTTGATATCCAAGGTATTGCGACGTCGTCCCCGGTTCTTCCCGGAGGGTCCGTTCCTTCCTGAACGGGTAGGTCGCGGGAGTGACGTGGAACCCGATCCGCTCGGGCGGTCTCTCTGGCTCCTGCGTACTATGGGGGTGTCATGCTCGAAGTAGTCGTCAAAGATGAAATTATAGTTTGTCATGCATAAAAGTAAAAGGCGACGCAAGAAGTGCCTCTGTTGCACAGGACGCAAGGGAGGCAGATTGTAGTGCTGACAAGGGTCGAGCGTTGGGCGGCTGATTAGCATGACAGAGGAGAGCCCTTTTGTCCCAAACACAATGACATACTTGCTTTAGAGGAAATTTGTCATGCGCCGACTCTAAACAGAAATGGTATCAGTTTTATGCATTACAAATTTTCTCATCTTTGTTGATTTCGATCCTGACACCCCCATAATGCGACCCCGACATGAATTCGTTTTTCTTCTTGGTTTTCGTTTTATCTCACTTCAAATCTTCTACTTAGGTGTTGAAAATGTTGAAATCGCTTGTCTCACAAAAAAACCATACTCAGTTACTGTGATCTGCTCCTGCTATTATACACTTTTGAGTGGATGGTGCACAGATTAAAATTTTGAAAAATTGCCAACAAGATGAAGCTACTGTACCGGATTATACGCAAAATCAACATTTTGCTGTTCGCTGAATCAATCAAGCCCTTCATGCCTACGAGTCGTCGAACAACAATAAAGTGCTCATCTTCAAATATTTCTACAAGGCTGCGGGGGGGGTAACACTCACACAGCAACTCGAAGCAACTATTTAACATTTTCTGTAGGACCTCGCATTCGCTCGCATTCTCTCGCCCCCGTCGAATATATCATAATAGGACTCCCAAATTTGACTACAACAAAAGCAAACTCGAATTGTACGAATTAAAACAAAAACCGACGCCTCCCGACGACACGACTGACACGTCTATTGCCCCACGGATTTATCTAAGCGCAACGTCGGAAATGTTTCTGAATTATAAATTTGGTTCGGCAAAAAATATCAACGAGAACCGACGCATCTTTTGTTTTTAGGAGAACCAAAAGAGACTGACCACGTACGACCCAACAACGAGTTCGTCCTTGCTGTGACGACCATCCTCGTTCCACGTTTGATTTTCAGAAAAACCTAGTATACAGTTGTTCATTCATCATCTGGAAGTCTTGGTGCAGCCGCTATTCTGTACAGTACGTTTCTTACGAAGCGGCAAAGCTATTTCTATTTATTCATTGCTGAACAAAAAACTGGCATTTTGTATATTACGATCGTTTGATTAATTTTGATGCAACTAGTACGACCCCTTCGTGCGAACAGAAATTCGTGATTGAGAAAATTTGTTGTAATAGTCTGAAACAGAAAGAGAAACCGAAACTGTGAATGCGTGAAAGCGCACTAGAACGAAACATTTTGAAACGTGTGTTTGTAGAAGTGATAGGATTACTGACTCAAGCCAATATAAATCTTCGATTGCAGTTGAAATTGTACGACTCGTCTGGCGAAACCTTCGATTGATTCTTGTGCGAAAACGTTCCTGTACAAAAAATCTGACTTCGAAAGCCGACAATATTCTGTGTAGTAAGAGAAAACTGTTGCCTGCTGAAGTAAACATAAATGCTTTGTAGTACAGCGTACCTGTTTGTTTTACGCGTAGGCACTTGTTACGTACCCAAATTAATTCCGTCTCACTGCACGTCGGCCCCTCCGCTCCCCCTACAGCTCCGAATGCGCCCGTGATGAGCGTGTTGTGGTGCAGCTCGTTGAAGATAGGTGTCGAACTAACTGGCCCTCCATGATCAGCCATAGTGATTTTTGGTGTCGATGCAGTTCCAGGCTTTGATGTGTTTCAGCCACTTCTTCTAGCTGCTGTCCTCATCACATCTCCGATCCAGCAAGAAGAAAACTTCAGTTGCACTGCTGCTGCTACTACTGCTCAGGATGATTGATGCAGTTCTTGCGTGGGAGTAAGTAACCGGATCGTCCTTTCTACCAGTAGCTAGATGTCGTCAAGGAGAAGTAGTAGGAGTAGATGTTCATCATGGATCAACAGCAAATACGTCTCTGTCTGGCAGACTATGCGTTTTTGTCATGCATCTTGTGGACCACAGCCACACAGATGGCCTGGAATGCAAAAGAAACATCTTCACAGACTTTGCGAGAGATAAGTATGGCATTCCGCATGCCCATCCCGCATGAGAGATGAGTCGCCCTTTCCGTAGCAAAATAAGTTGACAACTTTCTCGGTGCTCATGAAACGCAGATATTTTCATTGCGATGCAGATTTAGCATGACAAGTTGCACTCTTCCCGACCCAGACATACTTGCAAGAGATAATATGTTCCTGGCTGCATCATCATCTTCGATTCGCGACCGTGTGGTAGTTCCTCGACGTTGTCCTGCTGCAGTAGCTGCTTTATTTGTAGAGAACCACGACGCACCACAAGCACGACTACAGGGTTCATCTCGCCAGCAGTGCTTCATCTGCGCGGATGAGGAGGGTCGCACACCATGACGACGACCTAATTTTGGTGCAGAGAAATGCTGCTATCGCTATGCAGGAGTGGTACAAGAGAAGCACGGGTTGTGCAACATCATCACTCATCGAAGGTATTTCTCAAGCCAACAGCGCACACAAAAAATACGTCTCAACCCCGGCGCCACGATTTTCGCTTCTTCGTAAAAAGGCCCTCTGGTGTTGCTTTCGTTTTTGTCTGACAATAGTGTCAGTGTGCCTGCTTACGTGGATATCCCCTCGTCCGGCGGTGGCGACCTTCGTTTTGTCAGGGAAATTGAATATTAAATGTTGCTTAGAAGGGGGGGGGGTTGCAAAGCAAGAACATTACCATCGTCGATCATGATGACAAGCGGCTCCCACCTTACCGTTTCTACTACAACACAAAAAAAATACCTGATTGTTCGACTGTTTGAAAAATCTACACTTCCGGCTGCTGCAATCGTTGTTTAGGTTTATGTCTACTGGGGGTCGAGGACAGAATTGGTTTTTTTATCGTGCAGTAGAGTCCCGGCAGGTCAAAACAGGGTGGTCCACTCGGATTACAAAAATTGTTTTATAAAGTAGTTTTGTGAATGATTTTGCTGTAGTGCTGTTTTTACTCTTATTTGCTTCTCGGCACCTCTCGGCGGCGCTGCTGCCCACGACTGCAGAAAGATCGTATGTATAATTGTCATCTATTTCCGTTGCAGCTGTTCTGTTTGTGTTCGTGTTCAAATTTTGTCTCAGGGGAAGAGGACAATTACTGATGCGTAGTTGTTCCGAAGTGGGTGTGTTGCTTGTGGCCAAAATTGGTCTTCCCGCAGAGTTATTGCTGCTCCCACTTTTTATTCACTCCTGTTGATAATATCAGGATGGCTGCTGCTGCAGCTGCTGCTGCCCCTGTTCTTGCCCGTGCTGGTGGACCAAACCCTGCTGGGAATTCGCGTTCCTGCTGAAAATATTACTCCCACCGGCTTCATATCCTGTGCAGAAGTATCGTAGTCGTATACCTAGATTGCACTTGCATATTTTGTCTTTTTCTGCAAAGATCAGCATTACAAATTGATTTTTTCTTCTGGGTTCAAAAAGTTTCGTGATGCAATTCCTATATCGTGGTACTCGTACTGCGATGCTTCTGCAGTGAATACGGTTGCGATGGGCTGCGACGCGGCCTGAGCCTGCCCCGCAGCGTTCACCCCGAATGCGAATGCACGGTTGAAGCTACTCCCCTGGTTATTTGCGCCGATGCCAATCGATTGACTGTTGTTGAATATTCCTGCTCCAAAAACTACATTACGCGCGGCCACGACGACCGGTGCGGGTCCGGCGTCGGCTTGCGGCATCAGTTCGTCCTCCTCGTGGACGCCGGACGAGGATGCAGCAGCCGGCCCGTTCGGTGGTTGCGACGTTGTAGTCTGCTGGACATATTTATTTTTTTTTCGCGATGAAGTTCGAACAGCACCAACCAGCAAGACGAAGCGAGCAACTGGTGGTGGTCAAAATGCGGACAAAACAAAAGCTCTCCTTCTATGTCCTGTGTGCATTACAAATTCCGCGATCAAGACATCAATAGATGCAAGTACCTGATTTCCCCCAAAAACATTCATAATCCGACTGCCGATCGGATTCAAAGTAGTCGTCGTCGTCCCAATCGTAGTACTCGCCTTGAAAGAAGTCCCGGCTCCACTGGGATTGAAAACCGCCGGTTGCTGCAGGGGCAATTTCGCGGTTGTACCAAAACCCAAATAGCCGCCGCCCGTGGAGAGCCGGCCGGCGGACGACGTCGCGGCCGATGGCAAGGAGGAGCTTGATGCGCCGGTAGAAGTCGTGGGAATTATCTTGTTGTGCTGGCTCGTGTTCGGGAATGATCTTCCACCCAGATTGAACTGTAACGGGGGAAGCGCCTTCGTCGTGTTCTGCAGGGTAGTTGTAGAAATTGGGGCCGCGTGGTACAGCACTCTCTGGTTCTTATTCACGTCGGGGGCATGCGCATGATGTGATGTGGTCGAACCCGTTGTTCTGTTCTCGTGGGGCGGATAAACGCTCGAGACTGATTTATGCATCGCAAATAGGTCTGGGTCTGGCTCTGGAAACTTGTGATGAGGAATTCTACGTGATCGGCGAACTTCTACGCCAGCCAAGCATGACAACTTCTATACGACGCTCTCTAGTCATGCGCAGTGCGCACTACAAACTGCGTTTTTGAATGACAAATGAAGTTGCTTGGGTTCTTCTGCAGTTCGTCATGCAATACAGATTTTGTAGGAGTACCAGACAACCAGCACAAGTTCCACTTTTCCAAACCCAGACGCAGTGGCAGTTGATATGATTTCTTCTGCTGAAAATCGTCCACGCACGCTTCTTATCAAATGCAAATATGTCTGGGTCTGGAAATTTGTCATGCCGAAATGTGCAAGAGAAAGTACGCTTCCTTATGCAGGAAAGCATGACAAGACAAGTTTGCAGGACGCTTTCTCATACGAACTCTGCATGAGAAAATGCGTTTTTGTATGACATGAGAGGCTACCAGTTTTGTTGGTCATTCAATACAGATTTCACAGGAATGCAAGATGAGCATCACAAGTTCCAACTTTCCAGACCCAGACATATTTGGATTTGATACCTCCTCTTCCAACCGCCGGGTCGGCCGTATGGAGTTCTCAAACGTGATATTGCGAGGAAAAATCCCCCCTCCCCATATCGAAAGTAAACTTGTGATGCTGGATTTGCGTACACAAATCGACTTGTATTGCTAGAATGCCAAGAGACGCAGCTGTGGCCTGAACTGCAGGCAGTTTGTCATGCTGTTTTCCACTTCCAGTTGTCTCCTCTCTTGCTGAAAGTGCAAGGCTTTCTCACGCCAGCCAGCACTACAGTCCGCATCTTTTGCCTTCTAGCATGACAACGTGATTTGTGGTAGCAAATCATGCTACACAAATCTCCGTTTTGGTATGGGGTGGGGGCTTTTTTCACTCTGATACGTGTGGCTCTCAGCTGTAGTTACGTGAACTGGTAATTTGCAATAGAGAGGCATCAAAATGAAAATTGGCCGAGATGAGTATCTTCTTGCGCCCCTAGCATTACAAATTCGGCACAGAAGATTTCTGTGCGGTGTAGCCGTTCAAAAATTTGTCATGCGAGGTAGCTGCGTCGTGTAGACGGACCTTGGTGTTGACTTTGCATGACAAATCACGCAACAGCCGCTGAGACGAAGGTCGCGTTTCAGAGTTCCATAGACCGCGTTGATTTGTTGTTCTGCTCACCCTCATTCGCAGCAAATAAACTTTCCGCGCTTCCGGCTTCTTGGTCGGCCTGGCCGATATCAACCAGGTTACTATTTGAGCGGTTGTTTACAAACTCTTCCTCGTATTGCTTCTGTACGTGACCGGTAAGGGAGGCCAGTGCACGTGCGTTTAATCCCGCGGTCGCGGCGGGCGCAGCACGAGAAGATGAGGAGGAGCTACCGGAATCATGAGAAGTTGCCGACGAAGACGAAGAGGTCAACAGCTCGGGTTGTTGTTGTTCTTGTTGTTCTGGTCCACTTCTATTCATCCTCATCGTGGCAAACGGATTATTACCCTGCAGCAAACTCCTGCCCCTGCTAGATCCTGTTGTCCCCAACGCCGGTCGTGGTGGCTGTGGGAGAAATGGGGAAGAGGTAGATGGGTAGTTGTTGTGGTTCTCCTGCAGTCGAATACGCTTGTCCTCCCACCCACTTGACGAAGAGGAAGAAAACGAGTTGTTCTCGTAGTTATCGGCAGAGATTGGTGAAAACGCAGCGGCTTGGTCTCCTGCTCCAGAACCATGGGAGGTGTCCTATGCTTTGCAACAGTATCGTTTGTTCGTGCTAGTATACAAAATTGCATCACATCAAATTTTCTCAAAAGGAAAACTGGAATTCATAATTCTGACACACCTAAAAAAGGGATGTTTGTCATGCTTGATAGCAAAATTACGACGAGTGCGATACTTTATTTGCACGGGATATACCAGGAGATATTACGATGTTGGTTCTTGGCTGCGTGCCGAATTGCATCACCATTGACGTGATGCCGTGATTTAGTGCTTCCCCCGTGTTGCCCCATCGCTCGGCTTTCTTATCGTATTTCTGCTGCAGGTGCCGGTATTCCCGCACCCGCTTATTGGACGTCTGTGCGATTTCATCCTGCTCTCGTACGATATTTTGTCCTATGCTGTGCAAAAGTGTTTTCAGCACTTGCTGCTAGAACTGCGATTTTCGTTGAAGAAGCTGTAGCAGGAGCGGTACTTCTCATGTAAGCGTCATGTTCTTACGTTGTCCAGAGCCAGACCGCCTCTTGCTGTATTGCAATATTTTTTGCATGAAATCGTGACCACGCAGTTCATGCCTGTGCGATAGATACTTTTACGCCGGCTATCTTCCTCTTCCGCCCTCTCGCGTTCCTGCCGACGCTCCAGCTCTTGCCGGCGGTGGGTAGCCACCTCCCGGGCCCAGACGTCCCTTTTGATTTCCTCTTGGAGCGCCAAATCGGCGGCCTCCGCGCTTCTCTGCAGGTACGCGGATTGTCGCATAGCGGCCGCGTCGCGGACATTGCGTGCACGCCGCTGCTCCGTTTCGCACTGCACCTGCAGCGTTGCCTCGTAGAGGCGTGGATCTTTTCTCGTATACCCTTCCACTCCGAGCCGGGGCACGTACACGGGCCCAAGACCCATGCTGCGCGCGCGGCCCGGTGCTGGGGGAGCTGGGTCGTCAGGGGGATCGGATTCAGAGGACATGTTTCGATACGGAAGGTTCTTTTGCCGAAGTAGGTATTAAGCACGGCTGTCTATATGATAGTTCGAAATAGAGGCGGCCGCCGCCACGTCCTTCTCCCTAGTTTGACATGGACAGCAGTGTAAAACTCGCCTTGGTTGTTTGTTAGCAAAACGAGAGGTTTTCTTTTCCTCTGTATTGGGTTATTTCGCGTGCGCATGGGCGTGACCACGTCCCCTTCTCTCCGATCGGACAGTGGTCGCACGAAATCCCAGAAATATATGTCGTACGTACGAAGAGGATATCTCAGCAACTTCGCTCGGCTTCTCCGTCCTCTCAGAAATGCAATTGCTCGGCTTCATATAAAAGTCCCGATCACTCCATGGTGCTCTTGCTAATGATAGACACATAGTGTCGACGACGAATCTGAATATCAGGGACCGAGTGTCGCACGATGCGGCGAAGGCGAAGACTAGTTCGAAGCAGAGTAGTTGTCTCGCAACCGATGCGCAACAAGAACAACTAGAACTACGCACCATTTTGGCGGACTCCACATTGGGGACACCCTGCGTGCCCGACCATGATGTGTATGAGGTGAAAGTACGTAGCTCAGACGCAGGCTGCGGCAACTTCTTTTCGGCCCCGCCGCGCCAGTGCAGAATAGTGACACCACTTTAATACGCTTGGGACAGTGGCGGGTCTCCGCGACAATAAGTGGCACACCGGCGGGCCCACAACATGAAGTCACGCCCAAGGGCTCTTTGCGACACGATCATGACAGAGGCGCAGGCGAGGGTCGGCACGGGGGACACGGCCGGCAAGAGCGCGCGCGGCGTGCGCCCACGCACACACTGATGGGCCCCGCGGCCACCTCGTCGCGCGGGTTCCGGCGCTAAGGAGGCAGCGGGCGTGGCGTGCCACCACCAGAGCCCTGTGACAAGAGTCGCGCGCGCCTCTCGCAGCTTCTTCCACCTTGTTTGCCCCGCTTCGGGTGGTCCGGCGTGAGAGGCGGTGTAGCCCAGCTCTAAGTTGAGCTGTGCCGCGGCCGTTGACAGCGTGAGGAAAGTATCTCCATCATGCGCCAACCAACGCAGAAAGTTCGCGCGGCTGTGGCTGCGGCTCTTCCGTATGCAAAGAAGCCCCGTCGCGCCACCTAGGGGCTGCGCTGCCACGCGCCTGCGCGCGCCCGCTGGCGCGCAAGATGAACGGGAGGCGCACGTCGCCGCCCCTGATTATATGTCCTGCTTGCTGGAAACGCACACTCTACGCATGAAGAGGATCTCGCGGAAAGTTCACTCAGCTTTTTCACCTCGCAAAAACGCAGCTACTCGGCTTCATATCTAAGTCCTTATCACTCCACGCCGGTCTTGCGAATGCAGTTGTAGACAAGAAGGAAACTACTTTTTCATGAACAAAATTCGAGTATTCTGCACGAAGGTCTTGCAATAGAACACACTTTTTTTTATCTTTATGAACAAACTTGCTTTGTTGTCAACTACTCGTCGCGGGCACTGTACAACTAGAGCTCCATGCTGTACTTACTTTGGTTCAAGTACAGCAACTATCCTCATTAGTGTGATCCTCAATATTTTCATCATCGTTTATTACAGTTTTGTTGTCTGCTGGTGGTCGAAAGCCAGCATATTGACCAGCCTTGTCATCTTCCTTGTTATCTAGCCTTTTTCGTCGCACCCACCCTGAGGAAGCACCAGTTTGATTCTTGTACTATTGGTGCGTGATCTTAATCAAGACATCCGGGCGAAACAGTGGATTTATCACACGAGTCGGCGCGAAGATGACGAAAAGGGGAGGTCTCTAAATTGCATTTATTTCGTGTTGATGCTCTTTTTCTCCAGTTCAAAGACGTAGTGTCACGACTGTCTAGGTTCGCGATAACGAGTTTCACATCATGATTGCTGATGCGACAAAGCCGTGTCCTCTAGGTACTACCTTCCAGTTGTTCATTTTGACGTTACTCCAGGTACTTCCAGTTTCCGGTGAGGGGCTGGGTGACAACGAAAATCTGCAACTCCTGTTCTTCGGCCGTTTCGCGGTCCACCTCATCTCCGTCACTACAGTGCGGCGCCGCCATATGGAGGGTTCATCAGGATCGAACCGGACAAAGCTGAAATAGTGATTATGCTTAGCCATGCATAAAACCGGTAACCGCTGTTTCCCAGTTTCTAGGCAGCGCATGACAAATATTGGCAGTACCTAAATCCAGTTTGTCATGCTGTTTCGCCGAAGAAAACATCTTTTTCCATGGTCCTACTGCAGCAGCTTTCTCTCCATCTCTGAACAAGCTTACAACCGGGCTCACTTCCCTGCTTTCCAGTACATGCACGTCATGCCTCCTCAATTTCTGCATAAGTAATGAAATATTTCAACTTTGCCGATTTGGGTCCTGACGCTCCCATACGCCAGTAGGTCTGCGATTGGCATGTCGCTCGTCGGGTCCAACTGCTCGCCATTGCAAAAATATATCGTGCTGAAAAAGCTTCTGCAATAACCCGAGCAAAAAAAATTTTCAGGCTGCGAAGGAGAACTACAACTTCTCAAGTTTTTCTTACCGCATGACATCAATCTCAAACACATTATATAAACATTTTTGGCTCGGGTGAAGATATTTCTTTTTCACACGATAGAAAACAGCAGCTTGGTTCCCCCAGCAGACGACCGTATCAGACTGAAAAGACCCCGAGCTGTGCAATCGATCAAAGGTGGTCTCTACAAGGTGAAAAAAACACTCAAGATGAAATACCGGATACCGTATAGAAAGGAAATATTCCTTCACAGCGGCAGTGCGCATGACAGTTCGTTTCGAACAATGCGGCGAATATGCATATTTTCTCCGTACTCCGGGGTGTACTACGGGTAGAATCAACAAAATTGATTGACACATAACTGATTTCAAGATAACCTTCTGACGTCGTGCACGCACCTGGTACTTTTGCAAACTTGCATATTCTGGAAGCAGTCACGAATGCAGTGTCGGAGGTAGTACGGGTCCATGAGGTCGAACTTGGCAAGGAGGGGGTCATGCCTCGGAAACCGCTTTCGGAGCTCCTCTTTGACGAAGTATTGGTCGATCAGCTGTATCCCCTGCAAAAGCATCGCGGTCGTACTGTGACTAAAAAGGTAAAGATAAAGTAACTGCAATACTGCATGACAAATCCTCTCGTCACGACATAAACATCATTCATACATAGAGTGAACAGATCAGTATTTCAAAATCCATTTCTCCTTCTGCGTGTTAGTGTTACGATGATTTTACAATGCATAGGCCGCTTGGCGGTCTCTAGGACGTGGCTCGCATGTCGCACCAGGACTTGTTTTCCCCAAGCGCGTGAGTCCCACTGGACTTCTCGATGTGCCCACACGTCGGCGACGTGTAGGAAAAAATCTCGCTCTGACGCGTCGCAGTCAAGCTCGACAACCACCTCGCCGTCTTGCAGGCTAATGCCGTCGAAGGCCTCCAGAACGCTCTTCTTCTGTAATGTAGTGTTGCTCAGGAGAGGAGTGACGAAAAAACTTCATAATCTACAAATAGAATGCGCATGACAGATTCCCACGATGGCAACCAGCATGAAATAACAATAAAAGCGATAATGCTCTTTTACAATTATATTTCGAAGGTACTTGCTGCGCAGAACACTCCGACACCAAATAATCCAAGACATTTCAATACAAGCTGTGAGTACCGAAAATCCGGTGGCAAACTCGAAATATGGCCCGTCCCCCGTTGAGAGCAGGTGTATGCATTGCAAATATCCCTGGGTCTGGAAGAATGCAAAGTCTATTCTATCCACACGACTTTTGCATGACACATGAGAAGGCTAGCATGCAGGCTCTAACGTCACAGGTTTTCGTGCAAATATACCTTATTGCTGCCTATCAGTTACTATTTCCATCTCGCATGCCAACCCCCCGCTCTCTGTAGCAAGAATTTTTCACCGACTTTCCCTGTTCACGGATGACACACATATTTCGAGTGATCTGAAATGCTGCGCATCACAAGTTTACGCCTTTATAGATTGATCCAGACAACATGTTTGCACTGAATAAAGCTGCGAGCGCGACGCTCAGGTATTATATCTGTGAGACGGCCAGATGCCCTATCTTCATCCCACCTCGCGTGGTCCGCATCACGATGTTCGCGTTCCGCCGTTGCGCCCGATATGTCTCTGAACCTGGGACTGATCCAGTCGAGCAGGGCCTGAAGCTCGGCAGCGGTGTACTTCATCCGGAGACAGCGGTCACCTTCTGCCCTGATGCACCTCGCGGCCAACTCCTCGTTCGAAGTCGGGCCCTGCAAAAATTTCACGGGATATGCGTCGCGATAGGAAAGAGTGTGCAGAAACCTCGTCGTGAAGAAGAGGTCGAAATGAAACCCCTGGCGGACGAAGCCTACTACTTGGTCGGGCTGCGATGAGCGGAAGCCCTTCACTCGCAACTCCCCGCAAAACTCTGGGGTTATTAAACACCGCCGCAAAACTTCATTTGCAGTATCTGGCAGGCCGTCGAAGTGCATCCGGACTACGGGAAAGTCCACTCTGCTACACCCGGTCTCGTCCGACGGGTCGTCCGACTGGTACCACTTAGACTCGAGCAGCTCTTCTCGTTGGATGAAGTGCTCGTACTCCTGGCCGGTCCTGTAGACGAAACTGTTGAAAGCTTCGCAGTATGCAATACAAGTATGTCTGGGACTCCAACTTTGGAAAAATCAGTAGGTACTTACTTGTCATGCTCAGCCGGGCCGATGGGCAACTTGAATTTCGGATGCACAGCTGTTGAGAATCAAATTTTGATGACCGGCTCATGAATCGCTATTGGTAAGCAAGTAGTATCAAGAACTCCTGTTTCATCAGCCCCAGACACAATTGCAGTTGATACACAGGCATCCTTGACGGTCGGTTCGTCTGCTGTAAGCAGCTTGCCAGGCGCCCCGAAATCCGGATGAAAGTTGAAGAGCAACTCGTCGCCGGCATTGGTGAACCGCACGGACGGGGGGCCGCGCACCTCAGGTGGCGGGGGCGGAACATCGGACTGCGGCTCAAATGCGGCGGACGTCGATGTTCCAGGGACGGGAAAAGACCGTTTCATCGCCATATGATCTGCATCAGCCGCCATGGCCGCTAGTTCCGGGCATTGCTCGC
Source organism: Amoebophrya sp. A120 (assembly GCA_905178155.1). NCBI lineage: Eukaryota > Dinophyceae > Syndiniales > Amoebophryaceae > Amoebophrya > Amoebophrya sp. A120. The sequence continues at coordinate 121,706 of CAJINV010000002.1, forward strand.
CATCGACCAGCCTGCCGTGGCACGGCACCTCCAATAACAGCTGCTTGCGCATGGATGAGGTTTCCTGGGTCACGTTGCCTGACGGTGCTGCAGTGAAGTGTCGCCAAAATGATCAAATCCGAGCAAATCTGCATTACTACACGTGTCATGCACCGGTCGGAAGATGTAATGACTTTCGCAGAATCTTAAAAATCACACTCACATGCTCTCCCTGACCATCGAGCGTCATGCTTACACTTAGCAGCTTCGTCTTCCGGGTAGAGTTGAAGTTGAATTACTGCAACGACAAATAGCAATAAGTACCGTCCCATTTGATAGGTTTTTTCGCATGGCTGTAGTTCGTCAGGAGACCGCTGTTCATTCCTTGGTCATCCACCTCCACGAAAGGCTGTTGCACCGCTGGGCAGGTGTTCACGTCGTGCATGGGGAAGGTAATCCGGTCATGGATATGCCAACAAAAGGTCACAACGCCAAAGAAGAAGAGGTTCTATTTCGGTTCTATTTTTTACAAAAGCTGAAGATGGTAGTGATTGAATTTCGTTTTTCTTTGTGACCCGGTGGTGATTTCATGAAAATGCTGTCGGAAGGCACTGTGATCTTTTCCTGTTATCATATCGTGGTCGCTCCTGACTGTCATCGGGGGTCATTCCTGCCATCGGCACATCCTCACTCAGTGTCGAAGCCGGTCCTGTTGAAATGATTTTTGTTTTGTTTATTCTTCGATGTCGTGCGAAAAGATCGTCTTACTCGTGGTGTAGATTGCCCCGATGCCACAGAGGCCACGATGAAAAAATTTGCAAAATAATGTCATGCTGACATTCCTTACACTACCGTAAGTTCACACTTATACTACTCGAAGACGAGTGCCATGTAGCTACACGGGTATGATTACAATATAGAAAATCAATTTCAAAATCAAATTATCTTCTAATACTAAAAGATGAAGCGAGCGATGGGTTTTCCAAATGCGGAACGTGGCGGAAAATCCTCTGAAGCTGCGTCGCAAGGGCTTCCTCCTGAGGCAAGTTGATGAGCTCTTGCAGTAAATCCCCATCTTCGTGGAGGTGTTTCTGCACTTGCATCCGCTTTGCGTCGACGTTTGCCTGGGCCTCCTTGAGCTGTTTCTCCGCAGCATCCAGATCCTCGTTGGCCGCCGCCACCTTGTGCAAAGCTTGCAGTCGTAGGGCCATCATCTTCTCGTCCTGTTCCTTCTGCTGTCCGTCCGATTCCGCTGGTTCATTGTCACGAGCGAAGAATACAAGTCGATCACGTTTTTCCTTTTTGTTGGTGGTGCCATTCAAATTCTGCTCCACGCGAAGACGCTGGATTGGCACCGGTTCTTGGCGCAGGTGGCGTAGAAAGTCCCTGGGGTCGGGACCGAATTTTATGGGATGTTCGGGTATCCACGACACTGAACGCTCCGCAAGTGGTCGGCGGATGTTGTCTACTTCTTGTGGGAGAAGCGTTTCGCCCGGAAAAGCGTTTTGCTCGAAGCTGTTTTGTTCTCTGAAGACGTCCTGAACAGCGACATCAGCGGACGTCGGTGGCGATGATAAACCCCCGTCGTTGACCATTATCCTGTGTAGAAACGTCCCTATCCCGGACTTGCGATGCAAAATCTCATTACATGGGGAAACTACGTCGGTGCGCAATTATCCAGTCCTGACTTTTGCGAACTGACTTTGCAATGCGTCTTTGATTGCCAAGCAGCAACAAACCCCAGATCGAAACTTGTCATGCCGGATTCGCAAAAGTGCTGCGCTAGTGTAGCTCCTGCACCGATCCCATCTAGTACCTGACCACGGATAGTACCTTTTTACACTGGATATAATCAACCTGAACTGCGTCTTCCGGTTCATTGTACAAGTTGGTTCGCTCCTGGTCGAGCACGCGCACGAACTCGTCCCAGTTAGTGAACGGAGCAGGTTCTCGTTCGGACAACACTGGTAGTTTCGCTGTGTGATGATCTCCATCGGAGGACGACGACCCGCGTGCAGTAGAGGATGCTGATGCGTCGCGCTGCTGCTGGCTGTGGCTTTGGCTTCGGCTTCGAAGAATCAAAGGAAGAATAAATTTGTTGAAGTCGGCTTCCCGCAGGGCGGCGATGGTTGTCTGGCCGGTTCTTGTAACCTCCCTTCTTTGGGCAGAGCCGTTTGCAGCCTGCCGGCGCGTTTGTTGTATTCGTAAACACGCCATAGTCTGTTGTATTCGTAAATCCAGCATCCCGTTGTAGTTCTGTTGCTCTTGTTGTTCGTCCCGGTCGGCCGGCTCATTTTCGTCAGAAAAAAGTGCGTTCATCCTATCACGCTCCGTTTCATCACTGGTAGCCGAATTCTGCTCCGCGTGCAGGTGATGTATCTGTTCCGCAAGCGGCATCGCGTAGGTGCGATTCAGCATCTCGATTTCCTTTCTGTCGAGCCAGTATGGGTTGCAAATATTTCTGGGTCTCCTGGAAGAGTGCAAGACTTGCCATGCAGGTTTTGCATGACCCATGGCACCAGTGACGCATGACAAAGTCCCTTTCCATTGGGGCAGAAGTAGACCCCTTTTGGTAATCATGCAACACAGTACAAGATTTTTGCATCACGAGCCGAACTTAGCATGAAAGCCTGCAAGGTTCCATCTCCAGACACAGACACATTGGCAATGCATAGCCGCGACGTGAGATGCTGTACGCTAGACGACATGCTGGAAGGGGTAAAAAGGTGTTAGTGGTTCTTGTTCTGTGGTATTGATGTTCTTGTTCCTGGACTGAAAGAGAAGAAGATAAGCAGTAGCAAATATTTCCAGGCGTGAAAAAGTGCAATTGGTCATGCAATCTCTGTACCACACAAAAATCTGTGTTGCAAATTGTTTTTTGCTGGCACGACAGTTTCCATTTAGTGCTGCCAAGAATAGAAAAAAACGAGTTCCAGTGCTGCCAAGAATAGAAAAAAAAGCTGGGATGTGTTTGGTTGTCACAAAGGGGTAGAAATTGTGGTACCTCTTTATGTATTTTCGTATAAAGAAAGCAATTTATAGAACTGTAGATTCGAATATCGAGAATTCCTACACCAGAAAACGAACCCCTGTCTGCTCTCGCAACTGTTTCGACGTCACCCACGATGCATCGGCTGAGCCTCTCTAGCCGCAATAGCGTAGTTGTGTCACATTGTGTTTGCTCCTCGTTCTCTCCGATCCTTCGTCGAACATCAAACACAAAAAACTATCTCTCACGTTGAGAAACAACAAGAGCTTGCATCAAGAAGTGCACCGAAGATCCTGAACGACGAATAAAGGTCCGAAAAAGAACCATCTCTCTCATACATCCTATCTTCACCTGAAGAAACTCAAACTTTAACGTCCTTGTAAAGTACTTTTCCCCTGCTGGAGCAAACGTTTCGTACGACTTCCTGCAACAACTCTTCCAAGAATCGGAAAGCTCAACAGAGGTCGTGCTCAAAAAAAGAACTGACATTGGGCCTTCGCTGAGGTCGAAATGTCGCATTTTCCGTGGCTGTACGAAGCGTTCTTGTACCATAGGGCTACATCAGTAGTAGGCCGGAGCCAAACGCGAATCTGGTGTCTCGAATATCATTTTTTCATATAGTGAAATGGAAGACATTGACTTCACATTTTCCGCATTAAGCGTCGTCGCCGTCGTCGTCTTCCAACTGTCTGGCACGTTCCTGCCATTCGCCACTCTCCACGTACTCCACCAGTGTTATGGGGTTCTCAGACGTTACATACCCAAATGTCGTGTGAATTTGTCATGCAAAAACACCACCACCATCCTCACGATCAAGCTACTCCGCATGACAAATTTGCGAAGGGCTAAGCCGCGACTAAATCTGCGCCGAACTTGTAATGCAAAAGGCGCAATCTTCCTCCTTTCACTTTTGCCAGTCTTGCATTAGAGTGGGGTAACAATGAAATCCTTATCCGCCCCCGCGGCGGATAAGCCAGGGGGGGGGCCCCCCCCGCCTTATCCGCCGGCGGGCCGTACCGTTATAGCCGCAACAAAGTGGCCGGGCGCCACCACCGCGCGCCTGGAGGACCCGGAAATGCCGACAACGCCCGGCATGTTGTGGGCAGATTTTGAAACACCACAAAGACCGACGGACGGCATGGCGCCGCCGGTCTTTGTGATGTTCCATTCCTTGAAGGTAGCAGGCGCAGCAAGTGAAGGCCCCACACTGGCGGGACTGCTTCGGACCTAAAAAAACCCGCCAGCAGATATTTGCCACGCAAAAGGTGAAACAGCTTGGGAAACCCGCCAAGCAACAAGCGGCCGAGCAAATAGCAAGCTAGCAGCGGGCACACAGGGCCAGGGCTAGAACTTGCCCCACAGATGTAAACTCCTACCATGCGGCGCAGCGTGAGGGCCGCCGAGCTTCCTCGCCTATGTCTTTCGGACTATGTACTTGCTTGCCAGCCCATGCCGCCCTGGTCTTGCTTGGGCATGCCTGCAGGTAGCGGCTTAGGGTCCGAAGTGAGAAACGCAGTGGGCTGGGGGTTTTATCTTACCCGCGCCCGCCTTCGCAGGGTGTGTGCCTGTGCAGACCCAAGCCCGCCGCCCGCTATGGATTCGCCTCCTTTCCTTTTGCAATGGGCCCACGCACCGAAACAGGCCGCAACAGCGCCCAAGGCTGCGCACCCAGGGCCCGCCCCTTATAAATGTGGCGCGCCATCGGTGGTAAAATTCCCCCCGGTGGTGTGTTCGATTTATATTCCCTCGCGACAGGCCCGCGGCCGGGCTCCCATTTCCTGGGCCCCGGGCCGGGCCGTGCTGGTGACATGTTAGCTTGCTTGCCGCAGCGCGAATAACTTCCGCCGCGGCCATATAGAAGCAACTGAGCCGCGCGGGCGACAGGCGCGCGCGCCCTACTTTTGTTCGGCGGCTTTTTTTTCATGCCGCCGCCAGCCAATGCCAATGCGCCCCAGCTTTCCGGCGCGGCACAAATGCCGGCCCGAAGTGATGCGCGCGAAACAGGCCTCCCTCGGAGCGCAGTGAGGTTTTCTCGGTTCCCATTACAGGTTTTCCCGTTTCCCATCTCGGGCCTCAGTGAGGTCTCCCCCCCGCACAGGCCCCGGGGCCCAGCGCGACGGGCTGTGGCTCTGGGCAAGCCACAGCCCGCTACCAGCTACCGCCCCCCGCGCTGACTTCCTCTCCCCGGCCGCCACGCCACGCGGCACGCATTTTTGATTGCGATTGCGCCAAGGCGCCGGGGCAACAACGCCGGGGCCCTGCATGGGGCTGCGGGCTGGGTGGTGATTCATTTCTCGGGTGGCGTGTTTCCGGCGCGAATTGGTAGCCGCCGGGGCCTGTGGGTACGTAGCTTGCAAAGCCAGCAAGGTGCTTACACCTGCGACCAGGAGCCCCCACCCGGTGCGCGTGAGGCTTGGCGCCCTTGTTTCTTTGCGAGGCACGCTGTCGGACTCGGTCTGTGCGTATGTATCTATTGTGTGCAACGTGATGAAGCCAGGGCTTCTATGGGCAAACCCCCCAGACAGGCCTCGACGTGCAAAGCCCGGGCCTCTATTGACAAGCCCCCCAGCGAATTACTTAAATCCAGCGGGCGTATGCTAAACGAAAGCAAGAGAAAAACAGCAGCAGCCAGAGCCATCCTTCTATGTCGTTTTTAGGACTTTTTCGTGCCTTTTGTAAGTCATTTGCATGAAAAAAAGCACTTTTTTTTGTGTGAATTCCCAAAGCAACGTCTTTCCGCCTTGTTTTGCTTGCAAGACAAAAAATTGGCCTGCCGTCTCTCTTTCTTTTCTTCTTCCACCAATCCCGATGGTGCGACGTTTGGCGGCTTCCTGCGTAATACTTAAACCGTAAGCACCAGCGGCGTGCTGTGTGTCGGCCCGGGGTCCCTCGGGCTCACCCAAACGGCGCCGGGGCCGGGCCAGTTCATAGGGCCTATTCCGGGACAGCCCGCCGGCGGATAAGGATTTCATTGTTACCCCACTCTTACAAATTCATGTAACAGTTGAGAATGTAACATTTGAGAACTCCATAAGTGTGGCGAATTCCACCGAATAGTACCCGAGCATCCCCTGGGCGGCCTCCATGATCCCGAGGATTTTCAGGACCTCGGGAAAATCAGTCTCGCGGAGGTGTATCAAGTTCTGGAACGCGTCGCGATGGGAAATGGGGTTCAAACTGCGCGGCGGGGACGAGGTCCAGAGCGATGATGAGAAATCAGGGTCGAGCCCGAGATCGGCACACGCAGTCCTGAACCAATCCCACCGTACCACGCGCCGCTCCAACGAGATTTTGTTATTTGCCATTTCCGCAATCCAGTCTTGGATAATTGTAAGTCGGTCGAACGTCATGTCCGGGTCAACGTGGTGTCGTCCCGTACTCTGTTGTTTAGTATGTGTGTCAACGTTTGTGAAATACGGAGTGATATAGGAGTAAAACCCGTCTCAGGAACACGACAGGCCCTCAAGGATGGGTGTTCCCCTAGAAGTACAAGCACACAAAAAGTGGAACACCTATGCAGCAACCTTTTTTAAAGTACTATTTCTCCCCGCAGCAAGTGGACCTGCCATTTGCCGAATTCTTCAACAGTTGGCATCTCGTTCAATGCCCCGTTAAATTCAAGAGTTGGCCGCTCGTTCACGGCCACGGACCGGCAAAAGCAATCAGGGTTGTTATGGGAAGAAAAAACACTGGCGCAGTCACTACACCATAAGGGATGCTTGAGAAACAAAAATTTTTGCATCACAACATTAGTTCGCGCATTGACAGAAATGAACAGCGAAAGTCCCGTACCTACAAGGCTTCGCTCGGTTGCTGCAACATTTTTAGCCATGACAAGCAAGAACTTCGCACTGCAAAAACATCCAGGGCAAGTGACTGTAGCGCAACCTTCAAATAGTGGATAGCACCTCACGTTACGCAAACACTCCGCCAACACCTTTCGTACCTCTGCGCGCTCGGCTTGCTTTTCGTCCTGGCCGTTTGCTTCCTCGCTGCTACAGCAATATGAAACATGGCACCCGCCAAGAAGCGCGATGCGGAAGTTATCAATTGCAAATATATTGGGTTTGGGTCTGGATGTATAGCGTTTTTGCGTGATCCAACGCGCCATGCAAGCCCTCAGTGTCACATTTTTTGACTGAGTTTCTCAATCCAAATACTTCACTGTCCGCGTGACAAATCACCTCTTTCGGCAACAAGAAATGGGCGAGTTCTTTTCTTGCGGGTCGTGCATTGCAGATTTTTGCGTGGTCTTCTAAGATTTGAATGCATAGTTCTCGACCCAGATTTATTTGCAACGCGTACAAATCGATGATCGCATCATCCGCCGTGTAGTGTGCCCACCTCTATGGAGGCGTCAGATTCGAAATTGCCAGAGTTGTGGAATAAAGAAGTTGCAATGCATGGAATGCCGGGGATTTTGCTCGGCCTGTCTTACGGGGGTGGCAAAAGTGAGGGTCAGGGATGGAGCTGCGGAGGAGCATTACCTACAGTAGCAGTCTTCTCTGCCCCATCAAACACACCCAGGCAATGCCGAAATTTACCATGTGCCACATACAACTTGTGCGTGCAGCGGGTTTCGCCGGCTTTATGCGTCCTCACAATTTTTCTTTTTCAACTATGTCGACTTCGAACCTGGAGCCCCCATAACTTCATCGCCTTTCGCACGCAGTCTGCTGGGAGAAAAGTGTTCCCGGGCCAAAGCGTGAACCTGATCAGTTTCGCGGCGTAATCTTTCAGATCATCCTTCTGGACGTTCCCTTTCCGCGTCTTCCTGATATTCAGGTCCGTAAATCCGGCTCCGCCGGATCTGCGGGCATGCTTGTCGATTTCTTTGTCGGGAAGCTCCAATACCGCTATGGTGTTCTCAAGCGTTGCATTGTCCGCTGTGTGATGCAAAAAATAGTATTAAATAAAAAGTGAAACGTCGGAGAGCCTGCACCCCTCGCACCACAAATTCGGCAAAGCTTTTTGCTTTCATGCTGTTAAGTGGTTAGCCCCTCGGGAATCTGTCATGCGAACTACAGTCCGTCCTTTGATCGCGTGGAAGGGCCTTGATGGTGATTTTCTTGCATGACAAATCACGTATATGGTGCAGCGATGCAACGTTTGAGAACCCCATAACCGCGACGGCGAGGTTTCGACTTATCGGGAAGTCGGAACACCAATCACGCATCGAAGGATAAAGTAGCTTCAGTTTGAACTCGCACATGCAAATCGATGTGGGTGTGGTACGAAACAACCACGTGTCAAAATGCTGAAAATGCAGCAAAGGATGAAGGAATTCCTTCAGTGTGTGCTCCCGCAAGAAGCAGGTATGGGTATGGCAAAGATTCTTTTCCAACATTTGCAACGCTCTTATTATTGTTTCTTGTCGCGCTGCGCACAGATGCTGCAAAAGCAAAAGCATTTCAGTGAAGCGCCTTCTTCGCATGTTAATTATACCGCTTTCTTCATCTTCACCGAGAGCATCGTATAGCTCCCTGTTGCCCGCACCCCAAGCAGGGGACACTGGGAGAAACGGCGACAGTACGGCTAGGGTATCGCCTTCCAGGAGTTCGAATTCATTATGAAGTGCAAAAATGTCTGGGTCTAGAAGATCAAATAAAAGTTGTCATGCTACTTAAATCTGAATGATGCAAAAATCTGTGTTGCGTGAGTGCCAAAAGCTCTGCGCTTTTGACCAAATTGAGAGGGAGTTTCTCATGCAGGAAAGGCATAATAGTGACCTCAAAAAATTATATGTCATGCTAGGTCTCGCATTCCAAAACTGATAGCTCATGCAAAACGTGCATGACAAGTCTTACAGACCCAGACATATTTGCAATTCACAGTCCTTGCAGTTGTACATTTCATCGAAGACGAATGAGCGGGCCTGGTCAAGCGTGCAGTTGCGGGCCCGAAGGTGCTATGCATTGCAAATATGTTTTGGTGTGAAAATTTTCCAACTTCTTCTAACTCGTGCTTGAGATCACTCGCACAAAATCTGTCATGCATAGACAGCAGAAGTTGCGTACTTTCTGTCACTGCTGCACCGCATTTCCAGGAGACACTGACTCCCAGTGGTCGACCTCGCTGTCGTCACCGGAAAAAGAATTCATCATGCGGATTCGGCACTGTGAGACCTTCACCTTCTGGAAACCTGTGTGTGGTGCTAGTGCTTGCATGCCAGACCTACTGTGCGATGCAGAAACAGGATGGGGGAAATCTGCACTCCTGCAGACCCCACCAGACATATTTGCAGCGGATACGCAGAAGGCATCAAACACGTCGTCGAAATCCAAGTCCATCTCCTCGGGCAAGCGGAATGGAATGGCTGGCTCCGCTAGCGTCGTGACAACGAACTGGTATACTGCGGTATCGTCAGGAAAAGTGCCCCGCCCCCTCAACTACAGGTGTATTTCTTTGTTCCTCGTCACGTTTGCCATGTTGGCAATGCAAATGTTGCACAGTCATCTCTTTCGCCAGCAAGACAAATTTCCCAAAACGAAGGACGGCCAGGAATTTGTGTTCGCAGGTCGGCGTATTACTGGCATAGCACACCGTGGTGGTGGTCACGGGAAGGCTAGCAGCAAAGCATTACAGATACAGATCTTCCTTACACAAAATTAAAATAAACCGGTGGAGCAAGAAAAGAATTTATTTCCCGTCCTCGCTGACACCATGGCCATGCTTATTATAGCATGCTTAATCGGTGCTTGATTGCTCATGTCTGGTGGCAGGGCGCTTTTAATTATGATACACGTATTACAGTGAAAAACGCCCCCACATCCAAAGTTGCAATAATTTGTGATGCGGAGTTTCCAAATGAAAACTTTTTGTGATGCGTGAAAGGACTATGAATCTTTCTGATGCATCAAATTCTAGTCGTATATCTATATAGCATCGCTTGCATGACAAGCGCCGCTCTTGCTGGCGTCTTTTGCAATACAAATTTTTGCTAGAAAATGATCACGAGGGGAAATCTGTGATGCTGATAGATGCAAGAGGGCGAGTGTTTCATTTGGAAAGGTTTGCAAGACAACTGCTCCCAAGGTCTCGGGTGGGGGCATTTTTCATTGTAGTAACACGTCCTCGTCCTCCCAGTCGATGAGCTCGTCCTCCTCTGCAAATTTCGGTATTCTGAGCAAAAACGCCCCCATCGCATAGCCAAGAACTTGGTAAATCTGCAACACTAATTCAGAACTTTTGGCCGTCGCGCATGACAAGTTTGTTCTCTCTGTAGTTTGAGTCCACTTTAGCACGAGCAGGCGCATCACAAACCCATCTTCTTAATCTTATCCTGATCCTGTTATACAGCAGTACAAAATTCCAAAGTACGATCGGCAATGCCTGGGGTCAGGGGGATGAGCATTACAAATTCTTTTCGACGTAATTGCAAATCTGCATGACAACAACTCTGGGATGGGGACGTTTTTGCTCAGGATATTCGGTTCTTCTTCTTCGTCTTCGCTGGTTTTTTTGGGCGCCTCGTTCTATCAGCAACAAACGTGTCTGTTCTTGGAAGACCACTGCAAACGCTATATCATGTAGGCTTTCCGTGCCCTCTCATGGTATCGGCATAACGTCAGAGCCTTGCAAATTCACATTTGCAACTTCGATGTTGCGATAGCGATGCCTATCCTGCATGACAAATGTCTTCTGAACTACCTCCTAACCAAGAATTATGCACAACTCCACCTCGTACTTACCTACAACCCACGACCGATGTATAGGAAAATTTGTGTGATCCTGCTCCAAATGTGGACGTGTCCCTAGTTTGCACTTTTCCAGGAGACCCAGACAAATTTGTAAAGCGTACTTTCGACGACGACGGTCCGGACACGACGTCATCGGAACAACCGGCTTCGCTGTCATCGTTCCACTCAAAGCTCTCGACCTGTCATGATTTTTCGAGACGAGTGTGCAGTTGATTTTGCATTACAGATACGCAGAGCAAGAGCACATGCATGGGAACAGTCATCATGCGCAAAAATATGGCTATTTTATCAACGGTGAATTCAGTATCGTCTGTTCTTTCGTACCTCCATCCCCGAGTCCGCTTCGTCCTTGGCCGCAGGCACTGACTTGTGCACAAGCCACCGCAGCCGATTTGGTGGCGGCACCAGCTGGTCGTCTGTAAAAAAGCGGTCGAGCCAGGTATCAAGTGCAAAAATGTCTGGGTAAGAATGCATGTTTGTCATGCATGTCTGGCATGACTCTTCAATCTGTCATGCACGTTCCCCAAGAGCTCCATTTTTCTGTGATGCAGAAACGCAGTTTGTCATGCAGAATAGGCAACACCTACAAGCTCAGAAACTTGTCATGCTGAGCCAGCATTTGTGGCCTCATCATGAGACGCCACCCAGCATCACAAGTTTCCAAACCCAGACATTTTTACATTTGATACCATGTCCACGAGTGCAAATGCCGAATTTCCGTCACCGCTTCCGGATCGAAGGCGATCTCCATCATCGTCCCAACGGCATTGCTATCCTGTGCAAAAGTATCGTACTCGTACTAATTGCATTTATGCTGTCTCAAGGCAAATCAGCATTACAAATTCAATCAATTTGTAATGCTGGGCCAATTTGTAATGCAATTTATACTAGTACGATGCTTTTGCATTGCATAATTGCAGATTTTTCGCGTTGCGGTTCCGCCACACACAACTGCCTCCACCAGCGGCACCTGTTCGTATAAATTGCAATCATGATATCGTTTCGTCGTCTCAACACTCTTTGTCATTTTAGTGCCAATTGCATGACGTCAAGGCTTTTTTTTTCAAATGAAACAAAAAATCAGATTCTTGTATCTCATCTCGGTGATGTACCTCAGAAGCCCCTGGAAACAAACTCGCCGATGAAGAGTCCTGTTGCATTACAACGCCGTCTATGGATTGTAAAAGTGTCTGGGTCTGGGAGGATGGAAGTTGTGATGCGTCCTGTGGGTCACAGAAAAATTTATAGTGTTGCGTGATCGCCAAAAGTTGTCCTTTTTGGACCAACATGAGCGGGAGTCTCTCATGCAGGATAGGCATGATAGAGACCCCGCAGAATCTGTCATGCTAATTCCTGCATTCCAGACCTCATGTCATGGGGCATGGAAAATATGCATGACAAGTTTGCACCACTCTTCCAGACCCAGACATTTTTGCGTTCGATACCGTCGCTGCCTTCCCTCACGTCCTGCTTGCCACCCTGGCCGTGGGTGGTCACTAGTGGAACAAGCTGCGGTGTAGCTGGCACTTTTGGGTACGAGCATGTTCTGGTGCTTCCATGGCCTGCTGGATTTGCGCCCGACCACGCAGCAGACACTTCTTGGCCAGGATCATCTTCTTGTGGAAGCAGCGTTTCTATCAAATGCAAATATGTGTGGGTCGTCTGGAAGGCTGCCAACTTGTGATGCTGCGTTTGGAATCTATACGAGCTCTGTATTGCATGAACAGTAAAAGACGAGGTCCACTCTTCGCTACTTACGCGGAGAGGGCATTTCTCATGCGGTATGGGCATCAGAAGGCCCTCGCAGAACCTGTAATGCTAGGGCATGCATCACAGACGTCGTGGGTCATGCAAAATCTACATGACAAACTCCTGCACCCTTCCAGACCCAGACATGACTGCATTTGATAGTTCCCGGAGAAGTATTCTGCTTGGCGCTGTTTTCTTCATCCCTGGTGCGCGGAACAGGGATATTGAAAGCAAAAATCCCCCCTCCCCATATCGAAAAGGAGATCTGTGATGCTGGATTTGCGTACAGATTTGTGACGCAGTAAAGAACTGCACGCAGATCGCAAGCCTAGAGAGGGGCCTTTTGGTGTAGGCGCCTAGCATGGTAGACGGCTGCCCTGTAGTCCTTACAGCATCACAAATCGCCTGCATAGTGTGGCAGAGACCCTGGATTTGTTTTCTAGCAAGATAGACAGGATTTGTGGTCACAAATCTGCATCACAAATTTTCAGAAGATACGTTTTCGATATAATGGGGAGGGGGTTTTTTTCCTTTCAATAAGGGACATCATCCGATCGTGATCTCTGCTGCTCGCCCTCGTCACAAAGATGTTGTAGTACTATCCTGTGCAAAAATATACCCTTCACCCCAGATGGTGCGCCATGCAGATTTTTATTTCCACGAACATGTGCTCTACTTCTCATGCGACTCGTCACCAAAACAGGATATTTTTACATGATCGACGTGTAGTTTCGCAAATTGTAAATTGTAAAATGCTGCGGTCAGCACAACTACCATCCGACCCCCTACTCTGGTGCAATGCGGTTTTCCTTGCCAATCACCAGCAGTCTCAAGACCGAAACTTGTCATGCGGGATTCGCAAAAGAATTTGTATTTGATCTGTGTAGCAGAGCTCCCATCTACCAGGAAATAAGTTTGGGTGGCGGGTAAGTTTTCACACTAGATATTGCTAGACTGGATACTAAGGTGAGCTGTCGCCGCGCCTCCTGGTTTCATCTGGCGGCCGGAGTTGTTGTTTTGTTCCTGGTGGATCACGCGCACGAACTCGTCCCAGTTGGTAAATGAAACAGCTTCTTGTCTTCGTTCGGAGGACACTAGTAGTTTCGCTGTGTGATAATCTCCATCTGCATCTCCATCGGAGGACGACGACCCGCGTGCAGTACTAGAGGATGCTGATGCGTCGTTCTGCTGCCGGTTTCGAAGAATCAAAGGAAGGATGAATTTGTTGAAGTCGGCTTCCCGTAGGGTGGCGGTGGTGCTCTGGCCGGAAACATCCTCCCTGTGGGCAGAGCCGTCTGCAGCCTGCCGGTGCGTTTCGTCTAAACCTTGTTGTACCTCTTGCATATCCACCATCTCGCTCTCCTGCTGTTCTTCGCACGGGTGCGGAGGAGAAAATCCTAAACTCAGGTCAAGTTCTTGGATGGCCATTTTGACTACCACACGATCGAAATGCGACGAAAGGTGTGCAACAAGCTCTGCTCAACACACAATAGTGGAAGCGACTGCGTTCTGGTATCTTCGCACCTGGACGTTCGTTCATCCCCTGGCGCCGAAGCCGCACTGCATTTGGGATTGGGACTCTTTTGGTAAATGTTTTTTATCGTGTTATCTTTCTTATAGCTAGGAAAAGATAAAGAGAGTTGCAAAAAACGTAACTTCCACCACAATCTAGTATCGAAATCGGGGTTAATTGTTCTTGTTAGTTGTCGCAAAGGTGTAGAAAGAACTGTCGCACTTCGTTATGTATTCCCTTTCTAAAAGTCAAGTAGAAGAACAATGATTTCGAATCATATCGAGAATTTGTACGCCGAAATACGACCCCCTCTCTCTCGCAACCGTTTCGTTCGGACGTCAACCACGAAGAATTAGATGAAGTTGCACCCCTCTAGCAATAAGCCAATCGCTCCAAGTCGACGTTGAGGTGAATCGAAATGCAGATGCAATCAACACAACTACGACTACCATGCTCAGCAACATCAAAAGTTAATATCTAAACTTGTACTATGTGTACCACCTAAAGAGCCTGCACTACAGAGAAAAAAAAGTCCGACAAATTATCCCACCCTAGAATGATCGTTTGAAGAAGTATTAACTTCGACGTAGTATTAAGTTGTAGAGTATTTGTCCCCTGGCCCTGGAAAGATGAACGTATCATACGACGCCCTGCAGCTACAACTCTCCCAGGACTCAAAAACCCGAACAGATACAGAGGTGCTGTTCAAAAGTAATAAAACTGAGGGTAATAAAATGCCGAACTGCAACATTTCTGCTCGAACAGAGTGGGGATATAGGAAAAAAACGACTTTGGGATGCTTTCCACGATATGCATTGCAAAAGTATCGTATTCGTATAAGTGCAATACAAATTTCTGCAGCATGAGAAATAAAATTTGTAATGCAGATTTAGCTTAAGAAAGGGATTTGTAATGCATGATTGCAATACGAGTACGATACTTTTGCACAGGATACACGACGACAAGGAACAAACACAGAATCTTCGACACGAGGACCACAGGGGCGTCTTCATTTACCTGAGAGTGGCAAAAGTGAAGGGAGCGAGGAAGCTTGCGCCTTTTGCATCACAAGTTTGGCAAAGATTGTAGTTCTATCTATTGCGTCGAGAACTTGTCATGCGAAGCAGCTTTATCGTGTAGATACTTGTCTTTGTACAACAATTGCGCATGACAAATTCCTGTATATAGTTGAGAATGTAACGTCTGAGAACAGCATATAGGTCCGACGGCCACTCCCGTTCTTTAGCACAAGTGTACCTGTCGTATTCCCACATCGTTCTTGAGCCCGCGTGTTATGGTGGCACGACGGGCATGCTTGGGCAAACCGGAAGAAGCACGCTGACTTCCTTTGGCCTCTTCAAACCTGTGGGCCCACACCCCTGGGCCGCGCGAGACGCCAAAAGACGCCTCCCTGCCCCCGCCGTAGTCTACCGGGGCCGCGCCGGCGCTACAATGTTTTCGAACAGCGCCACAAGAGCGCCTTTGGGCGCAATACAAAAAGCACCAACCCCGCCCGCCCCCCGCCCCCTGCTCCTTCACTGCAGGTGACACAAAAAGCGCGCAAGCCTTTCAATAGCATTCCATGTCTGTGGTCTTGGTTTTCTTTCAGCGTTCTGCTGTTCAAAAAAATCGCAGTAAGTCGCGGTCAGCTCAAGTACAAGTTTTTGTCGCAGCAGTCGTTTTGTCACAGCCCTGAGCCCCAACAGCGTGGAGGTTGTGGTGTGTCATGCTGGCCGCGAGAATCCGAATTCACGTCTTCTTCAAATTTGTCATGCTAATTGCAAACGTTTTCGCAAAGTGTTCTAGAACAGTCAAAAGTGAGTAATATCAGTTTGGATGTGTTTGTAGTTAAAGTGTAAATATAAGTGTCCGAGTTGAGTGCCACGCCCTCAACATCATCCCCGCAGTCGTCTACTCGACCTCCTCCACCACGTGCGGCTTCTTCTGTTTCTGTTCCTCCAACCACTTCTGGAACGCGTCAAGGCCAGCACAATGGTACGCGGTCAGGCGCCGGCGCTGACGGCGGAGCAGTTCCGCCGCGTTTTCGACGCCCTGCCGACGCCCCACGACTTGGTGTGGTTGCTTTCGTTTGCCCTGATGGCACCGGCGGCCGAGGTTTTGCAGCTACGGCGGGAGGACTTCGAGAGCCACCCGGGGCGCGTGCGGCTTGTGGGGCTGTCCGGAACAAAGAAAAAACCGCGCGTCGTTCCCCTCCGCGGGGAGGTGGCGCGGCTCGTCCAACTTGCTCTGGATGGGGAGTACCAATACAAGAACACCACATACCGGAAGGCGTTGCGCTTCCGGTTCGGCGCGGGGCGCGCAATTCCCCTCCAGCCGCAGTCGTACCGGAACACGCTCGCGGCGGTACAGGCGGGCGCCCCGGCAGACTGCG
Source organism: Amoebophrya sp. A120 (assembly GCA_905178155.1). NCBI lineage: Eukaryota > Dinophyceae > Syndiniales > Amoebophryaceae > Amoebophrya > Amoebophrya sp. A120. The sequence goes on from CAJINV010000002.1 coordinate 138,028, forward strand.
TGGTCGCGACCTCACACAGCGCAAAGCGAACGGGAATGACCCTGGCGGAGCGTGCCGGCCATCAGGTATGCTTTTGATGTTTTGCAATGCTGCAACGCCCCGCCCCGCGGAAGCCGGGGCCCAGCGCGGCGGGCCCGGCCTAGTCCCCCGGTGGGGCCCCGGGGCCACGCCGGGGCGCGAGAAATTCAAAGGGAAAAGTGAAAAGATTTTACGCTGCGACAGAACAAGAAATGAGAACCGGGATCGCTTTGGCAAAAATGGAATGGATTTCGAACGCGCACCATCTCGGAATTCCTTCAAGTTGTTCTTTCATATAAGCGTATCTTTGAACTGGAACAAGACTGCAGAGCGGAGAGCAGAGACGTTTCGGCTAGTACGTTCACAGGCGTCATGATCAAGTACGAGACACATGCAAGCGGCAGTGGATGGTGGGGCGGGCTCCGCAGAGGGGAAATGCAAAATGGTTGAGACCCACACAAATCAACTATATTCCCCGGGAGCCCCGGGCCGGGGGGTGTTCGATTTTTGATGAACTTCCGCGATTTTCCTTGTCTAACGCTCCCGTTCTTTAGCACAAGTGTACCTGTCGTATTCCCACATAAGCAATTAAGTAAGACAGAGCAGTAAGTATATTGCTTACGAATAACAGTGAGTGCGCAGTGAGTTTCTAGCTTCAGCACGGACATCAAGTGAAGAGTCGCCACCACACAGAAACTACAACTACACGTTGTCAGTTTCACAGAACAACTGAAGTCAGCTTTCGAAGGAATAACTTAGAAAGATCTTCACACTGCTTAAGTACAAACAGAATCTAGTAGGTACAAAAACTTGTAGTTGCAGTGGCGGACAGAGGAACTATGCAGCCGAGCCAGAACAACGCCGGCGGAAGCAATACCCGCGGGAACGGTGCGGGAGCCGGCATGCAGCCGCCGGGGATGATGGCACACCCGATCGGGTTGTCCAAGAACACAACTGCTGGTGTGCCCGCCGGGTATGGCGGCTTGGGCTTGTCGGCCCCAAGTTTCTGGCAACTGGGTCTTATCGAAATGAAAAAGAACTCGCTTTCCGATTTCATTGTCCTTCGTCACGTTTTGCAGCGTTATCTTCCACCACTTGTTCCTTTTCGAATCATTTGTCGTGCTGGCGGCCGTAGTGGTAGTTTGCAACGGAGGTTCTCTGAAATCGCAAAGTTGTAGATGTCTTTTTCATCTCGATATCACAGTCCGGCAACCCCCGGTTCACGAAGCCGGGTACCCCGTACTACGGCGGTTTGGTGCAGCCGAACAATAACACCGGACCGGTGCAGAGTACCCGACCGAAACCAAAGCCGAAAATGCAGTTAACGTCGACGAACCCGAACCATCCTGCCGTGCAGCGCTTAGAAACGTCGGTTGCCACATCGTCGACTACGTCCTCCGACGTGCTTCCCCCGCCAGCCCGCGGTGAAACGGTGTCGAAGGCGAACGGGGTGCTGCCGCCACCACAGAAACAGCACGCGACCAACAAGGTTTCTTCGGTATAGTATAAGTACATCGATACGTCCACGTTATTGTATAGCGTTTTATCTCGGATTGTGATGCAAAGCAAGGTCAAGCTAGCTTCCAGGAAACAAAACCATAGCCATTTGAACAACAGAAGTAGAAAATGTATTCCCGCGAAATTCATTGCAGAGCCAGACTATAGCACAAAATGAAAATCCTGGATTATCAGGTAAGTGTCCAAATCCAAATGCAACCGTAGGTACCGGAGGTCAGCATGGACGTACCCATGCCAGACGTAGCTGCGAATCCGGTTGCTAGTATCGCCAAGGGGGCGCCCGTCGTTTTGGACCAACATATCATTCCTGCTAGCCCGGCGTCATCAGGTCCGGCCAATGATTCCCTTGCGGCGTCATCAGGACCGGCCCAGAGCGCGCCGGCGAGGATAGTTCCCTTGGCCAACAAGGCCACGCCGAAGGTAGGTTCCTAAATGTCTGGACGAAACGCATATTGATTTATAAATTGTACGAGCCGCACATGATGAGCAAAGGTAGTTGAATCGACGCGCTTTGCATTCTGTTTCGTGAAAGAACTGCTGGGAACACTGTCTCCCAATTCTCAGGTTGTGGTGCGCCCGGCAGGTGCGGGTGTTGGTCACGGTGAAGTCCCCGCCTATGCCCAATTCAACGTCCGGGCCGTGAATGGAAGTCAGGTACAATTGCGCCTCCACTGGTACTCATGTGGCCTTGGTCAGCATGTACTTGACAAAAACTAAGATTATGTTTACAAGTGTACCTGTCGTATTCCCACATCTGTCAAAACGAAAAATCCCCCACGACCCGCCCATAGTCAAAACGAAATTTGTGACTCTAGATTTGTGCGCATGGATGTTGTCTTGCAGGAAGGAACTGCAACCAGGTAGTTTTTGTTTTGTTTGGTTGTAGCAATAGGATTTTGTTGCTTAGGGCTGTAAACTTTTTTTATTTTGTAGGTTGGAGAGCATGAGCACGAGCTTGCATATAACTAACGCGGCTCATGCCTCTGCCTCCTTGCAAGACTTTGGCCACAAATCTGCACTGCCGCGTCGCATGCTTACTTATTTCCTTTTGACCATGGGGGGTGCGGGTTTGTTTTTCCTCACCATAGTACCGCGCCGCCCCAATTGGGGGATAATACCCCGATATGATTTTCAGCTCTGCAGCCATGTTCTGATGAATGTGAATCGATTAAGGTTTATTTTGTCGCTTCTTTTTCTTTATTATTATTAGTAGTGCATCAATAGGGAACAATAGACAATCAGAAATATCGGCCTAGGGGTTTTAAAAATTGCGGTCAACGGAGAAAATAAAGATCTCTGTTTATTTCTGAAACAACTTCTACAACTGCGGGAAGAAATCCACGTAAACTTATAGATCGCTGAAAAAAATCGAGATCGAGATCGAGGTCGAACCAACTACATCAGTTTCACATCACATAGTCCAACAGCAAAAATCCTGAAACGGTTGTGCTCGAAGCAATCACCACCAGCGAAATCGTCATCGAAAAAAGCGGCATACGACGAGCGGCTCTTGTTTCTCTTGTATCGATATTACATCAACTACTCGGTCGATAGCTACATCCCTTCTGTGTGCACAAATCAATCTTCGAGATGAAATAGACATTTTCAACGACGAGGGAGATCATCATCGAAACCGCACCAGGGAACAAACACAGAATCTTCGACTCGAGGACCACGGGGGCCCCGATCCGGCTGCTGCCTTGTAGCACTGTTCGCATGACAAATTCTGGAAGCGAGAACAGCACTACAATCCGTGCATAAACTTGTCATGCACAGTATACACGTGTGCTGTTGTGTGTATTGCTGCTGATGCTATACGAATGAGGAACAGGGAACAAACACAGAATCTTCGACACGAGGACCACGGGGGCGTCTTCAACCATCTGTTGCAGTCATGCATTACAAATCTTTGTTTTATGGTAAATCCGCATTACAAATTTTATCTCTCATGCTGAGGAAATTTGTAATGCATTTATACAACGAGAAAAAAAAACAATTATGGAGTTTGATGTCAGTTCTTTTTGCACAAAAATCTTCAATAGAGCGGACTACAACTAGAAGTTCAACTTCTCGTCGTGGCCACTTCTTCGGTCACTACTTGTAGTTCTAGCGTTGTGCTACAGTAAGAAATGCTGTAGGCCGCGTGAAGAAAAAAAAACTGTTGTATCATCCCAGTTCTTCCAACGGGGCGTTCTTCTATATACAACTTGAGTTCAACGCAGTCTTTTATCCATCACACGACCAAGCCATGATCTTCGTATAGCGGTTGTAGTAGCAGTTGTAGTAGTGTTGTGAAGATTCCAAGTACTAGCAATTATGGGAGACAAAGAGGAGAGAAGGGGGAATCAACTCTCTCTGTCGCCTCGTTTTTTACTATGATCTTGGTAGCAGTTGTAGTAGCAGTGGTAGTAGTGTTGTGAAGATTCCAAGTAGTAGCAATTACGCGGGACGAGGAGAGAAGGGGGAATCAACTCTCTCTCACCTCGTTTTTTACTCTTTCGCAGCACGAACTGTGTTTTCATTGCGCGTTTTGGTTCTTTTGGGTGGAGATTCTTCATGGTCTAGTGAGTTGTTTGAAGCAGAAAGCAAATATTTTTCTTTGCAGTTGTGTGTAATTTTGATTTTTAGTCATCATACAAGAGTAGCACAGGTCGACGCAAATACAGTCGCTCACGACAACATCAGTGGCTGTTCTTCTTGCGCCGGCATCACGTGCTTGTGAAATTGGTCTTCGCGCTGTAGCGACACATGATGCATAAAATTTTGTAGCTGTACCGGGACTCCCGGCGCTACAACTTTTTGTATAGGTCCCAGTGGTCCGGGACCGGAAGCCTAATCTACTTTTAGTTTCTTCATTTATCATACAAGAATGGTAAGTCTAAGCCTAAGTTCAACAACATAAATGACGGAAAGGAAATTTTGTTTTCTTCCTGGTGTGTTTGTTTTTAATCATCATACAGGAGTTCTTCATTTATCATACAAGTAGAATGGTTGTGAGTGGAAAGTAAATTTTGTTTTCTTCCTGGTGTGTTTGTTTTTGATCATCATACAGGAGTTGGTTCTTCATTTATCATACAAGTAAAAGCTGCACGCTTCCAGAAGACTGTGGATAGTGGCATCAGTATAAAATTGCCCACTACAGTGACTGTTTTTACTGCATCAGCTGCTGTGGGGGGGCCGGCTGATGATATACCACTCACTGCTCATGCAGTCTTTGCTGCTGAAGCTGCGCGGCATGCTGCCCGATGAGCCCGCGCCTCTGCCAGCACGCCCTGCAAAGCTCACTAGATCCCCTGCAGCATTCGGGCAAACTCCAGATACACACACTGCAGAACAGAATGCAACAATTCTCAAAGTATGAATTGCAAATATGATTCGGTCTGGAACACTGCGTCTTGATCTTGTTGTCACGTTAGGTCTGGCTCGTGCAAAATTCATCTGTGTTGCATGGTTACCAAAGGTTGTCCAATTTTGACCACAGACATTGTTTCTACGCGACAGTTTCTCACGCGGGATAGGCATGAGAGAGATCTCGGCCCCACGCACATTTGTCCACCTGCTAGGTCATTCGCCCAAAGCTCATGGGTGGTCATGGAAATAAACCTGCATGACAAATCTTGCACTACGCCTACTCCAGACCCAGACATATTTGCATTTCATAGGGCGAGATTCTCTTTTCCCAATTCTTGAGCAGACGAAGGAGCGAATGGGCGTCCAATAAAATGCACGCAAGCGAGAACGCAGGCCGCGCCAGCAAAGCGAGCGCTCCGCCAACAAAGAGCGCCGATGCATTATGGGGCTGCCAAACGTTAGTACATTCTCAACTGTTGTAAAGCAAGAATGGCAAAAGTCAAAGGGGGGAGGTTGCACCTGTAGCATTACAAATTTCGCACATCGGAGGACGATGATGGGAGTTTTGCATGACAAATTCATTGTAACAGTTGAGAATGTAACATTTGAGAACCTCATATGCGTGCCCAGGCGGCGTGCACTCGTGTATCTGCGTCTTGGATCTGTCCCTCCAAAGCAGCCACTCTTGGAGCTCTTCCGCCCAGACGCTGAAACACCTCCGTGTTGGCGCATTCTTCGACCAGCCGGCTTACACCCCTGCAGGCTAGCAACGACTGCTTGTCCAGCCAACCACTTCCACAAGTCCTGTATGACAGTGCACAACCCCCCCTCCCCCTCATTTGTCATGCAAAATCTCAAATCCAGTTGATCCCTTGTATTACTATTATGCATGACAAATTCTGCTAGCCAAAACAGCACTACTTACAACCCGTCCATAAACTTGTCATGCACAGCATACATCACGTGATGTGCTGTTGTTTGTATTGCTGTCGATGCTATACAAATGAGGGGAACGAGGGGGGGTTGTGCACTCTCATATCCTGGTCCAGAACTCCCAAAGCCCGTCCTGGCCCAGCACAACTTTCAAACCCTCGTCCTGGTGTGCTTCGTTCGTTAGTGCAGCCGTGTCAAGAATCTGGGCCGGAGGAGGAGGTGCGACCACGCTGGACTGTCGGCTCGAGGAGCCTTGAAGATCCGGATTCTGCGAACTCTCGTTGGGTCGAGGACCGCCCGCGCTTTCCCTCCTGCGGTCGGGCGAGGACGAGGACGAGGACGAGGACGACGCGCGGCTGGGCGAAGTAAAGTTCCGGCGTCTACGCCGGAGGGCCGCGCCAGCACCTGCACCCGGCATGGGACGTCGACTCTCGCTCCCCCGCGCTGCCCCCGACGATAGAAGTGCTTGAAGCTGGAGTGCGTGCGCAACAGGTGGCCCGACGAGGACGGATAAAGAAAACCCTGCCGCAACTGCCATCGCCAGCAACGCATAGCGCAGTCGAGCCTGGTAGGAACAACGACGGGCCGAGGAGCTAGTACGGGACGAGAGCATCATCTGCATGATCTTGGGTAGTGCGACAACTAGTATACAAATACTTGTCAGGTGGACGAAAGTTGAAGTTTGGCTTTAGAGGTTTTGTGTGCAAGATTATAGAAGATGTCGTCTGAGTTCTGCAGGACGATGTATCCTGAAATCTATAGTTCTTTTTTCTGCGATAATAATGATTTTTGTCCTCTTCAGGATAATAATTGGTCTGGATTTTTGGTATAGTCTTTGTCTTTCACGACCCTGCTTATTGTTCGCTTGAAAGAGGAGAGAACTGAATCCGTACTGCTGCTCGCTCATGTCTTTTTTGAAGATGATCCTGTCGATTTTTTGATCTTTTTGATGTGGTGAGCAACTTGATCAGGACCACGTGGACGTGGACGTATAACTTAAATTTCAATACGTCGCCGATGTTTTCTTGTTCCTTTTCTTCATCATCAGCATGGCAGGGGGCAGCTGGAAGTGGTAAACAGCATGACAAATTGCCTGCAAGAACCGAGGCCACAGCTGCGTCTCTTGGCCTTCCAGCATTACAAGTCGACTTGTGTACTCAAATACAGCATCACAAATTTCGTTTTCGATATGGGGAGGGGGGATTTTTCCTTTTGATAGGAGGCCCTCATCGTCCTCAAAATCGGAGGACATGTCATCACGACAACTTCCACCAGAGTTC